>JAPYZR010004556.1:0-15738 GCA_030522945.1 Trichopria nigra | reverse complement strand
GTGGAAGGATTCTGCATGTATTGTGGTGTCTGTATATGTAGGTTTCCGGTATATATTAAATTCAAATGTGTCCTTTTTAGTTATTGTGATGTCAAGGAAATTTATTTTATTGTTTATTTCGGTGTTAACTGTGAATTGTATGTTTTTGTTTATTTTATTTAAATTGTTATGTAGTATGTTTAACTGTCGTTGGGTTCCGTTAAAAATTATAATTGTATCGTCCACGTAATTTTTATAAAATGTATTATTTTTATTTAATATGTATAAGTTTTCATAATAGTTTAAATATATGCCGGGTAAAATACCAGAGAGCGGTGATCCCATGGCAAGTCCTTTAGTTTGTATATAAAATTTGTCATTGAATTTAAAATTGAATCAAAAATTGGTACATAATTCAAATATGGATACAGTATAGTGTCTGAAACGTGGACATTTGATGAAAAAACATATTGTAAGTTTTTTTTTGTCGAGTGACCAAATTCAATACTTCGAACGGTCGAATTAATAAAGCAGGATACAAATTTGATAATAATGTAAGATAGAACGAAGGAGAAAAGTAGATAATGCAAATAAATAAAAATAGATAATGCAGATAAATAAAAGTAGATAGTCTATTTTTTGAAATTGTTGAAATTCCATAAGTATCAAAAAAAGTATAAGGTAACAGAAAAATACAGGCGTAATAAATGACGATGTCAGAAAAAAGAATGTATAATCCTCAAATGATTCCTTCAATTCATGGATAATTTTTCACGAATAACACCATCTATTGTCCGTAATTTTTCACTTTAAGCAATAATATAAGGCATCTAAAGTATTTCAAACATTCACTGATAAAATCAAAAACGAAAAACAGTTCTTTTTTTTTAATAATTATTGTAGTTAAAATTTCTGAATAGGATCCGTACTTTGGATCTAAACGTAATTTTAAATTTTCATTTAGTATAAGGACTGTTTTTCGTTTTTGATTTTTCCAGTGTGTTGCTATCGCAGTCGTGAAGTTTTAAATATTTTTTTATTAATTTCAAGCATTATCTTTACTCACCCTAATTCAACAAATAGGATACCTAGCTCGTGCATAAAAGTACACTTTACGCCCTAGTTAGGTAAAATATACTATTTTCCACTCGTTATAAAATTTTCAATGTTACTATGGCATAGGAAAACTGGATAGATTTAATATAAGACAACAAACAAAAATAAAAAGACAAATTTTGTATACCAAGCAAGCTCGAAGATATTTTAAATCTCGTAATAATCATTCATTGCAAGTGCAGACTATAAAAGCATTATATGTACGCATTGTACAATTACGAAGCGTTCTGACGAGTATCATTGAATCAATCTTTTTACGTTTAAATAAATTTACACAGTGTATTTCGTGCATCATCGCGCATCGCCAGCATAGTTGTTAATTAAAAGATTTACCGTCTTTCTGCGATTTTACGAGTTCAGGATGGCCCTCCAAAAAAAAGGGGACATAGAGGGGTTACGCGGCCGAAACGTTGTTTACGCTGCGCGGCCAGTCGCCGGTCATTTATCAACCTTTAAATACTGGACCACCCTCGCGATTTTGGCGCGACCCCGCTATGGCCTGCGGGCGATAACGCGCTTCTCTTGATTAACGAGACGCCCCATATATATCCGGGGGTGTTTCCGGATTCGCATAGGGGCCGCTTTGTTGCTCCCGTGCTTTACTGCATATTGTGCCGATCGTTTGTGCAGGGCGACATTTCGCACGCTCTCGGGCTTGCGACAATCGTGAAATCGAGCACCGCTTGTGCGCCATGGAAAACGATATCCTTGAAATACCAATAAAATGCAGTACGCTCGCATTAAAAGTGCCTTTATAGTGTCGATATAAACCTGCGTGTCGCTTTTAATTCAATTAGAGTAAGATACGAAAAATTAATTAATTGAACGAATTCCAGTTTTTATTCGCCGTATATATAATCGTGAAATATAATCCTGACAAAGAACGTAAAATTATATCAAACATATTAATTTCGTATGGAAAATTGATCATACGTGTCATTGATATTGAATTCAGATTGCCTTTCCCGCCGGGTAAAAAATAAAAAAAATATATATATTATACGTTTGTTAATCCGCTCGATGGATTCGTGTGTGATTTTCTCCGTGAAAAGTCCGTCCTCTGTGAAACAATCCCTGTGATGCTTTTGCGGATTTATTATAGATGAGCAAAAAAAATTAAATGAAAACATCCAGAAATAAACTGCAAAAAGTACGTGATTGTTTCAACAAGGACTCGGAAACTGTTTTGAAGAGGATATACCAATCTTTGGATCATTCCATGTCTTTTTATATTTTACACTTTATTCAGGATTAGCAGATTGCAACTACGCATAAAAAAATAAACAAGCGTCGCATATTTTTAATGATTTTGAGAATCTACTTCTTATTTATAACATTTTCCCTTTTTCATTTTGTTAGGTTAGGATTCAGTTTTCATTAA
Source organism: Trichopria nigra (assembly GCA_030522945.1). Lineage (NCBI taxonomy): Eukaryota > Metazoa > Arthropoda > Insecta > Hymenoptera > Diapriidae > Trichopria > Trichopria nigra. Next base: position 13,262 of record JAPYZR010004556.1, on the reverse strand, counting down.
CTCTTTTTTTTTGGTCATGGGATGAAATACTGAATTTGGTCACTAAAAATATGAACATAAAACAGATTAAGTAGTGTAACCTTTTCTAAGCAAGACGCGTCAGTGGCAAGAGCTGATTAGTTTTTAGAATATATTTACCTACTAAAATGGCAACGTGTCATTTTTTGTTGCTGATAGAAATGTTAACATTTTTTAACGAGCGACAGATCACAATCGTGAACCGAAAATTACATTTTCGATTTTTGCCATATTTTTTTCGATTTGTATTTTGCTTTTGCATTCTATATACATAAAGAATAAATAAAGGTATGTGATTAATAACTTATATTTAACGAGAATTTGGTACGGCAGTAAATGAGTCATACTCGTGCAAATTACATGTAGCTCTAAATAATGTACACTGATTACTGGCTAGTTTTTGTTGACTTGCTTAATGCAGTGTATTTTTAAGTCCATTATATGAGAAAAACACAGTCTTTCTTTCGGATTGGAATTCTTATTTTGATGACAAGATTACGTGTGGTTTATTAAGCATACTCTCTAAATTTCATGCAGTGAAATTTCACTCTACATTGGATTGAGTCGAAGAATTTACACTCCAAACAGAGTTAAATGTCACTTTAAAAGAGTGACATTTCAGTACTTTACAAGAGGAGCTCAATTATCACTCTTTGTGGAGTGAAATTTCACTTCAAGAAATTTAGAAAGTAAGAAGATTCTAAAGTAGTACAGATACCGACGACATAACCTAAAAACAGGAGAAGTATAAATAAAAAAGTATTCATGTTTTTTCAAAATTCGGGCTTTGGAAGGATTTTACATATCGTATATGTAATCCCCAAAAAAAGAACGGTGACATTGATTCAAAATTAAAGGAGGACTATCCGAAATAAATTATTTTCTCTTATATCCGAGAAAAAAATCATTTATTTCGTATAATCTTCGTTTAATTTTGAATCAATTACAGCGGTACTTTTTTTAAAGATTATATATATATTATGTAGAATCACCCTTCCCAAATCCCAAAATTTGAAAAAACGATTCAATCGCTTTATATTTATATTTTTATTTTTTGAAAATCTTGGTTGGTAACTTTTCTACTTCAGAATCCCCTTAAAGGACATAATAGTAGGATATATATAGCACATACATAATATATGTATATATATATATATATATATATATATATATATATATATATATATATATATATATATATATATATAATATGTATAATTTTTAAAAAAATTACAGCTGTAATTGATTCAAAATTAAACGAGGATTATCCGAAATAAATTATTTTAGGCCTGCCTTAAATTTGTACGTTTTACTTTATCAAAATAAACTAGAAACCAAAATAACTTTTTAGGTGTTTTTGGATTACCTAACTCTTCGAATTATCCAAGCATCCCTATAGTCCCAAAGTCTCATCGAAATTGGATGAGAAGATGAGTATAAAGTGAAAATTTTGAAAATTTGTATATTTGGGTCGCTTAACGACGAATCTATCGTTAAATTTGTCGAAATCCAAGATGGCGGATCCAATATGACCAATAAAACAAGTTCAAGAAAATCTTTTCGCAACGAGAATCGCACATTTCGACTTCGAAGATTAACTTGAAAAAGATATTGGTATTGTACTGTTGCATATCGTCGTACATTGTTGTACATACTACTAACAATTAGGAGTGCGAAGAAAGAACAATTGCGTACAGATGTACATAATTACGCTTCTACAACATTGAATCTGTCGATTTTTAAAAAAATTGAAATATTTTGAAAATATTCGACAGCTACGTTATACCCGCCATCTTGAATTTTGGCAAATTTGACAACAGATTTTCTTCGGATCATATTATTTTTTTTTTATTTCAAGAACAGAATTATTAGAAAGTTCTAAATTATTAATAAAATAAATTTTAAATTAGAAATGATATGTCCAGATTTTTGTCAACGTTGATAACCTATCAGAAATAACATCATAGAACACAAGAGAAAATTACTCGAAATTATTGGAATAAAAATGAAACTATATATAATTACTTTATTAAATAAATTACTTTATTAAATATCATTTAGGTGCTTTTAAAATATTACTTTTGATTTAGAATATAAAAGGCAGAAATCAACCTTTTGCTTTATTCAAATTTTAGTCAAGCTGGCAGTACATGGATAAAATTGTTATTCGATCGGAAAAAACGCCGTATTTTTAAATAGAGCACCAAATTAGCATCCAAAAAGAACTTAATTTTCATATTTTTACTTTTTAATTCGGATGACTATGTACTGCTAGCTTGATGGAAGTTCCGTTATCACTTTACGTGTGATATTAAAATGCTGAGAAATGTTATTTTGACTGTTGCTTTTATTTAGAACAATCATCAGTTGTTTTTTTTTTTAATGAACGTTACGTTTGACGAATGAAGAACATCAATCGTGTGACGTTGTCAATGACGTACCGAATCAGTAAAAAATGGATGTTTCCCATTAATTCAGTCGAATAATGTATATTATATATACTTTTCACATATTATGATTTGCTCGAAACTTACGATAGAAAATTTAATCATTTGCAATCCTCTTGCGTGGATTAAATGAAACGACGCACTCCATGCAATTAAAAAATGTCCCGCGGATAAATGCACTACAAGACCTGCTGCTAATTATACAGCAGTTGATATAGAGAATCATATAGTATGTAGTGTAATAATATTTTGGGCCCATTAGAGCCTATTCGTACGGATGATTTCGACGCAGAGATTGAGACGCTTTGGAATTTCTGCGTGGAAATGCGTTCCTGTAATGAAAACCGGCTTGACGTGTTTTATCAAAGCTCGCATGAGTTGAGGATCGTTGAAGTGTCATCTCGATTGCCGGGAAGATTGCCAAGGGGAGAGGCGGCGAACGATGTCGGAGAACGTTGGGGTGTCAATACGCGAATGCCTCGCACGCAAATCTGCGAACATAAAATTAACGCACCGAGTAATAACAAATTTGCAACCAAGACTTGGTCTGAACTTAACCCAAGTATTCCATCTTATCTGGTTCGTCAAGACGCGACGAAAGAAAATATATATCATTTTTGAATCTTTAAAGGACCATTTAGTATGATCATAATTGTTACTGGTTATTATTTATCAATAATTGGTTGTGAATGTGTGTCGCAATTTTTTCATTTTTACATCACATCAATTCTTTGATCCAAAATGTTCTGGGTTGGCTTTTACGAGATATTCAAATACACTGCCACGAGGGGCCATCAAATAGATCGATGTCATATGCTTAATGCTTCTTGATGGCCCCTCATCGCAATGTGTCTATAGATTGATCTCAAGGGCTAACCCAAAATAATTCCCCATAGTTCTGCATCCTGACCATCATGAACAAACAGTTATTTAAGTAGGAATTTGTATTGAGGATCGTCGTGATTTAACTTTATTAGATATAACTTTACATATTTAATCGTTATATATACGCGTGCGTATTCATACATATTATACAATTGATGAAATTTTTAGTCGAGTATGATAGACTGTCGGATTGTACAGTGGAGCTTTCATAAAGGTCCAGGTAAGCTATTGCTGTGGGCACTGTAAAAGGCATGCTTGATGAGTATGGGAATTAAATGGGACGGGCTCTCGATTAGTTTCGCGATGCTCCCTGTCGGGTTATTCCCTCGCAAGTTCTGCTCTTGCGCTTAATCCAGTATTATGAATATTTCCTCGTTCCGACCGTAGGGAATAGCCGTGGTCCGGTTTTATACGCTATTGGCGAAAGGGTCGCTAACTTCCTGTCCGAATGAGTTTTTTTAAATTACCGACACGTCAGTGCTCTTCCCGTGCAAAAACCTCACTTAGAGTTGCAGAACGGCCTGCGAAAAATCAGGCTTCAACTTCAATTACAATGACGAATTTGAATATAAAACACAAATTAATAACAATAAGAACACAGAGTACAGTGTATCTGGGCTTTTGAAATTTCATTTTAATCGACTTTTCATTTCGTCGATGTATATATTAATCGTTAATTGGTTGTAGCGAGACGAAATTATGCGTGTGTGTTTCTTGAAAACAAACAAAAAATGACAATATCGAAGATGTCAACGCGTTGAGATAAGCGGAAAGAGACATCACGTCCATTTCGATTCATCGGGTTATGATGTTGCGGTAGAATCAAACGGGCAGACCAAGGACGTACTTCACCGTAAAACCCTTCATCAGATTTTACAAGATGATATTATATAACAGCGTTAAATACAATGTATGTGTCTCGGTAAAGACAAAAATATCTTTCGTTTTTCTTTTTCAATTTGTCGTTCACGATGAGAAATTGATGATCCGTGAATTATTAAGATGATACGCCACTTTATTAACGTCGTGAAAGTTATAAGTTATTTTTTAAATTTTGGTAGAATAAAATGGTAAATGCAATTTGGATTCCGATATGATTTATAATAAGTATAAGAATAATGATTAAAAATAAACCTCTAAACTCAAAAGGAACATCAATAATTCAAGATTTTCCAAGATATCCGATGATAATTGTGCTATGATAATCCAAGGCTTACGTAAATCCTCCAGGATATCAATAAAGATTCAACAGTGAATCCTCCATAAAAGCGAAGAGGTCCTTGTGTTTTAAAATCCAGGGAATTTCAAAGATCTCTGCAGGAACCTTGATGAACATCGGACTATTCCTAAACGAAAGAATTATAAGAGAATATGCCAATATTTACGTCTACAATTATGAAAGATAATTACTGTCCCTGTTTTAGACCCTGTATAAAAAGTTTCAGAACGCTTTTCCTAAAATATATCCAAAACATACATATTTGGATGGATAAACATTACGGAGGAAACATTTTTTTTATCATTCATCTTCGTTCCAACTACATAAGGACCGTCCCAACTGCACTGAAGCTTTATAGGGATTTACCTGTGACTCCTTTGGGGAGAAAGATCCACACGTTCCTCCGCTTTCGTAAGAAGTAAAGAAAGATTGAAACAATTTAACGTCACATTTCGCCAAATGTTTTTTTTTATTTCCATTATAAATTGATATTATATACCACGCGCGAAAAATATTTTGATATTTACGGATGATGGAGCGTTTTCATCAGACGTTCGATACTTATCCTTGGTCTTTCGGCGATTCAATAGAATTATAAGCGCGGGTCGTCCAATGAAAGAAAAAATACCACGATAAGCTATACGGTATAGTTAGGTGAAACGAATGGATGACCGGACAGCAAAGGCAAGCAAGCAGAGTGGCCGACGTGACCCACAGGGGACGTTTATGACTAGTCTGGACCTAACTTACGATCTCGATACTGCAATAAGTGTTCTTAGCAGAGCCATGTTTTTTTCTCGCATACAGAACCGCCTTTCACCCTCTTTGTCGCTCTCTTTATATCGTTCTTTTCTTCTTTCGTTTCCCAAACCAGCGCTGTACTTATGATACACCCCCCTTAGCCCCTATTCTCGCGGGTGCCCGAGAAATATTATTTAATTAACGTCCGTATATAGAGGAGGCCAGGAACTTCAATGGGTCTGGATCTTCGTCTCCAGCGGACGTAAATAAAAGCGTTATTCCCCCGGCAGAGTAGACACGGCCCTTCGCTTTTCCGCACCGTTTCACGGTTTCCCACTCTTATATATACCGAGTTATCAAGCCGGCCGGCCGAATGACTCCCAGCAACCTGGGAGATTTTTAGAGCCTTTGGAATCACCCGTCCTTGGAGGCATACCAGGGGATGCGCTAATTATTTTCACGAAACAAATTGGATTAGTTTTGCGCCCGACATTTAAAGCAACAATTATTTATCGCGTGCAGTAAAGGTTATCTACTTTTTTGACAAGTTGCTTTACTTAATTAGTATTTGCGGTGAACGCTAAACTCCGAAGGAGGCGAGTAATTGGATCGTCACGTTAGTAGTACCCGCAGGATCGCTGAGAAAAAGATCAGCTAATTATAGAATTGTACCACGCATCGTTTAAGGAAGGTTTTTACCAACTGGACCAAGTATGACATAAGAATTCTATGGTCATTATCGTTTTATGCTTTGTTATTTACAGTATATACGTATGGTATTCTCAAGGTTGACAAAACATTGCTGATTTGATGATATAATGATGACGTCCAAATGTTGGCTGGTCAAGTCAAATCGTGTTTTAACACATGTTGAATTTCCTTCAGTGTTTTATCATTTTCTTGAAATGAATTTCGAATTTGTTTTTAAAAAGTGCGTATATAAAGTAATCCGTTTCGAGGACGGTCTTAGCGGTAATCACGCTTTAATAGCCGTTAACCTATGCAGTTTCGAATTCACGCTAATTAAGTACCGACTTATAATTACCACCTGAAGCGTCGTCTCCGGCTCGATCGAGCTTCCAGAGGGTCTTTCGTCCCGCCAGAGATTCGCCCCCGAGTAGAACAATTAAAGGAGGAAATTCTTCGCAGACGAAGGGAGAGAGCCAAGGTCTAAAGATTCAGCGTTTCTGTCTCGAGTATCGAATAAAACCCAAATTCTGCCAGAGACTTAAGGAAGCGTTACTTGCGGAAATTATATTGTCGCCTTTCGTTGATTCAACTTTCACTCTTCTGATTTCTAATTATGATAATATTTTATGTCAAATATTTAAAGAGTTTCTAAAGTACACTTTTTAAGCGGCCTTTTTCAAGAAGTTTCGAGCTGCTGGCAGTTTCCTCCCACGGTCTTGAAAGTTTTTTTTTTTTTAACAACTTGTGCTTTTGCTCATTACGTGGACCGTTTATCATGCGGTTCCGGCGTTCTGGCTGAAATGTTTATTAGTTAAATCTATGTCTGTTATTCGTTTAATTTCCTTCCCAAAATGACGAAAAAAAACATTATTTTCTTTATTTTCTATATTCCTTATTCATCAAGAAAATAAAATCGAATAAAAAAGATATATTTCATATACTTTGTTTAATTTTTGTTTGACTCCAACGTTTCCAACTTCAGCAACATCGAAAAGTAGACATTTTAACGCATGTCAAGAGGGCTGAAAATAGTCGATTGTACACTAATCATAAAGAAAAATTCTCATTATTACGTCCTTAAAACCATTTCAATTTTATTTAAATCAACATTTGTTATCAATTATCACCTTGAATTTTGTTTACTTAAAAAAATCATTTAGTGGTGGTATATTAAAAAAACTACAATAATTGACAAATTTTCACCCTTTTCAAGTTTTTTTCTTTTACTAAAAGAAAAAAAAATGCATAATTTTTGAAGCAAAAATCACGTATTTAAAATATAATGTATTTTAAATACACATTCAGATTTTTATACGTTTCGTCAGATGAAATCTTACAGTAATTATATTAAAATTACGTTTTGCTGTGTGGTCTTTCCGCCAGAAAAATTTCTCTTTAAAAACTTTTTATATGGAATTGGTCTCATCTTAAAGTACCCTCTTATATACGAACCCTACTCGATAACGACCCTTCATCATTTATGATTTTTAGACCGTCCCCACCCCAGAGACGCTGCATAATGGCATGCTTGCCGAAGGCAGATTTTTGTAGTCAACGTTATTAGATTAACGTCGTTTAATACCCACCCATCCCTTCACTTCCACCTGTTGAAAATTTATTAATATCTTTTACACACATTATAGTACTTCAATGAATACCGGCGTTTACTTCAAGGGTTTGTGATCGTAAAAAGTATTTTAAAAAATCTAATTTTATTTTTTAATAAATATAAAATGCCTGTCTAGCAACAGAAAACAGTTGTGGCTGTGACATTTTTTTAATCGTAAATAAGCTGTTAAATCTGTACGAAGGCATATTTGATAAAGGGTTTAGATTGAACAATTCGCATATTTACAGGTTGATCCATGAAAGAAGAGCTTTAAAGTAAAAAAAGAACACGCATAACGTTTTACACCGTGCTTTAATGAAAAATGTCGTTTGAAAACTTATACTTTGGTTAATTCGCGTGGAAAATTTGGAAATCGTGTGTAATTTCAATATTATTATCAATATTTCCAAGTATCTTACTTATTCTTTAATGTGGTTCTAAAGTAGAGCAGTTACCGAGCTAACCTAAAAACAGGAAAAGTTTAAATAAAAAAAGGATTGAAACATTTTTTCAAAATTCCGGGTTTGGAAGGGTGATTCTACACATCATATACAATCTCCAACAAAATAACCGGCTACAAAATACCAGCAACAAAATAAAATTTATTTCGGATAATTCTCGTTTAATTTTGAACCAATTTTAGCGATATTTTTTTTTAGAATTGTATATGTTATGTAGAATCACCGATCCAAAGCCCAAATTTTGAAAAAATGTTTCAATCACTTTTTATTTATACTTTTATTGTTGGAAATCTCGGTCGGTAACTGTTCTACTTTAGAACTACCTTAACCACAATTTGTATTATTGTTTACTTACATTTACCTAATATTGAATGAGTTAATGTAGATTTTCAAAATATATACAAAAACATAGTAAGTTGTTTTGTCGTCGTCGAGTGGATGACAAATAAATAACCTGATTAAAATTGAATGAAAATATCACATTATTAATTCTTTCCTTACAATCAGGAAGGCCGAAGGTTAAAAAATTATTTACAATTATTATTAATTCGTGTTGGAACCAATAAAAATCATGTGTTGCAACCCCCTTCTTTTCCTCACCACCGTTACGCCATCATCCAATCATAAAGCATCAAAAAATAATGTTCGCAACGCTTGCGTAAAACTCCATTTTACGCACATGTTACAAAAAGTACAATAATAAGGTAAGATCAATGTTCTGCCATATGTTGCCATATGATCTGGAAGATCAGCCTAGTATATGCGCTTTATTACGATCATACCTGCGCGACGGCCGTAAAGTGTTGCGTCAGATGGACCGATAGCCTAATTAGGTTTTTCCATGCCGGAGTAGGTACAACCGGTAAAACCATCGAAGAAGATGAAGCGTAACCGAACTTTACAAGAGAGATTTCACGAGATACATCTATGATGGATTTCAGTATAATGACTCTGTAGAAAAGGGGAAATCTTCGTAAATGAGTACTAACCCTACAGTAGTGGAGACTAATCTAATTTTTCCCCTACTGACAGCAATGACTGTCGAGCTTCTGGTCTACTTTGGTCCTGGTTGGTCCATTTCGTTTATTTCATACTGCGGTTTCCATTTGTGGATACTCGACCGTGATGAATCATCTGAGCCTTGAGCCAGGCGTCGAATTCTTATTATTCATCACAAAATTGGTATACAATCGGAGAGTATTTCTCAGAAACGACTTGATTTTTATGAGTTTCAGAGACGCGATTTCACGCAATCGAAATTATCGTCCAGAAAAAGTCCAAAGTAACGACGTGTCCGCGTATATACGATCGAGTTACAGTGCTGTTGCCCTGACCGTTGCGGTATGGCGGAACTGATCTGGACGGATTTAGAGCAAAGCGGCTGCAGCAAACCGCCCAGAACGCAAGGGCGGCCAGTAAATTAATTACAGCTTAAAACATCGTTAGGATCTGCCACGACTGGCGCGTGGGTTCGGTTATTAGCGCAGTACATCATGCTATAGCAACTTGCCAGCCAACAGTCGGCGCTGCTGAGGCCGGCAGCCGAGCTGAGGGCGGTTATTCGTTTTATCCCTATATACCTCCATCTTCTTTGCGCGGTTTTCCTTCCCTCGAGTATCGCTTGAAACTAACCTCTGCGACTTTTATTCTCTTTTTAAATTATAATTTCTGATCCCTCTTTTTCACGTCTTTTCATCTTCTTATTACACTTCTCTGTTTAAATCGATAATCGGGTTTCCCTCCTGCACTTTTTCACGATGAATTTTTGTAAGTTTTATTAAATGCGAAGTAATAAATTTGCTACTTTTTGTTTCGAACCTGATGAAAGAACCTAATGAAAGACCTGACTTTCAACCGCGACTAGTTGTTGCCACTAGAAAGGACGTCTATCGGATGTCCATTGTGCAGGTTTAACGGATGTAAATTGGACGTGGAGTGGATGTACAATGGATGACATGGACGTAAACGTAAGCAGGTTTTCTATAATGCATCAGAACTGAATTTGTATCGATCATCCAGTGTACGTGTGAGTTTGGACATCATGCATTATCAGTACGTATCTGGACATCCAATGCGTAATCTAATTTTCTGTCCATGGACGAATGGACGAGTTATAGCCGTCTAAGCGGGATTGCTTCGACATATTCCTTTGTCTTTCATCTAAAACTCAATGCAACAACTTTCACATGTGATGATGTCTCAATGATGTTCGAATATAATCGATTCGCATTTGATGCAATTCGCATTTCTAGGGATTTCCTTTATGGGGTAATTTCTGGATGTTTTAGATTGTTTTGGGATCTATTGAGGGATCAAGATATACTCTGTTCAAGAACAAAACCGCGCAGACCATCGTTTAATGATTTTATCGAAAATATTTCAGACGACCACATTGCACAATCCCTACAATGAAATATCTTCGTAAAGTCTTTTATAAAAGTGAATTTTTCGCAATGTTTCTTTTTTTGTAATTTAATTTTACATTGTTCTCCCCCTCTCATTCGATCATCACAATCGATTTGGCAAATGACACATGTTATATCTTGAGTTTCAATATCAAGTGGTAATAATAAAGCGATGGATCGATTTCGCTTTATTTGTGTTATCTCTCTCTCTCTCTCTCTCTCTCGATATGTCAATGTCTTTTTGCCGGTTTACTTACTTTGTGTGGGGGGAGTTTACGTTAAATGTTCGATTCCCCTTTTCATGCTCCGGGGAAAGAGATAAAAATTGTGAAATATTATCTGGTAGACCACCAATTACAAATATAAAAGTACGCCCCTCGACGCTCATATTTGAATCTCCGAAACGATATGGAAGTTTGACATTTGAATAACGATAACGATTTCCTTTTCAACGTATTTTTCGATGGTATTTCGATTTCCGTAGGGCAAACGCACGCAGGCCATTCGATTCACAAATGCGCATAAGCCACGATCAGTAGAATACAAATTAATGTAATCCGTTTTTAAAACAGAAATCTAAATTGGCTTAGATCTTATCGACAATTGTTATCAATTGTCATTAATTGTGCCTTTGTGTCGATCAAAAAGTGTGAAAACAGAAGAATGCAAAAGCGTAATGTTCAATTTTTTTATGGCTTATATATCGAATACAATATTGAAAGAAATCAAAAGCAATTGTTGATAATGTTAGAGAATGAAATCAATAATAAAAAAAATTATACTGAATATAAAACTTGAGGCAAAAGTTGTTTGAAAAACAAAATAGAAATATGACCATGGTTAAATTATCGAAAGCTTACAAAAAGCAGGAAAAAAAAACGGTTTAAATGATGAATAAAAATTGTAAAAATCGCTTGGACGTTGATAAATTGATCGTCATTGATCGAAGATAAACAACGAAAGTGATAAGAATAAAAAATCACAATACACTAGCGCAAATATAAATTCATTTTAATTCTTGAAACACACGATAAGGGCTGAAAGTGACAGAAAAGGGGCCGAGTTAACCCCAGGAATAAAATTAGAATATCAGTGTTTGTATATTTTTATTGTTGGTAAAAGTGTGCGATGCTAAACTCAATAGCTTTTTCGCTTTACTCTACTCTACTTTACGTAGCAGCTTCACTCCCTATCCATTCAATCGTATAGTTCTCAGTTATGGGGTAGAATGTTATATTATTATAACGTATTATAATATATATAGTTTATTACAATACCCTCGGATGCCATCCTTTATTACCCCTAGGGCGTAAAAATCAGATTCTATGTCCTTACGTCACAAGATCACGACGCCAAACTTCTGTCCCTCTTCGCAGGAAGAATTATACAAAAAAAGTGATTTTTAACTAAATTTTAAAAAATATTTAAAACTTAGAAAACAGTTGGATATTTCCTATAGTATTCTCGTGCTAATCTGCAGTGCTAGATGCAGTTCATGTTATTGATATAAAATATACTCGTAGCAAAGGTAGCATGCGTGAAAGCCGAAGTGTCAACTGAAATGTACTTTTTTTTGTTCACTCGTTCGTTTCTTACAACGTCGGCACTGCATTAAATGTCTTCTTCCATATTGAATATTAAATTTGAATTTGAAGTCAATGCACCACAAAACAAGTAAACCTGTTTATACGTTATTAATGCATTAATTCTTTTTCGAGACCAGCACTCAAACTCGTTTTTAACTCAATGTCACACCGCGGATAGACCAAGAGACCGGAAAGACTCGATAGGTAATAAGAGCGTTGCTTATGTGAAACGTCAAAACATTTCTTGTATTAAAAATATAGCATTACTTAAGAGTGCGTATTTTATACTTTTTCATTAAATTAAGAGAAGCGCGACATTTGCGCAATAAATTAATGGATTTCAAGTGGTTGCTATCAATTTGACTTTTACCTTTCGTGTTGAACAGAAGTATTACAGAGGTAACTTTAATTTTTGTGAAATCTGCATAGAATAAAAAAATATACATTTATTACTTGTAAGTAAATGTATCGCTTGGGTACATTTTCCAATTTTTAATGTATAAGGACGCGTCATTTATAATTATTCCGAAATGGGGAGGAAGATTTTCTCACAAGAATGGAAAATTTGCGTAATACGTATGTTTTTCTATGCTACAATAGTTGTTTTTCGCCCTTGTTACGAAATGCACAACTTATTGTTCTTTTTTTTTTTATGTAAAGAATATCAGAATTGAGATTTATTTTTAAAAAATGTAACGACGCTATCATATATAACATGAAATAGTCTTAAAAAAATAAGAAAACGAAAACAAAAAGACTGGACAATTTTAAAAAATCTAAAAAAAGTCATAAAAATTCAAGATATGCCTGAAACAAAATAATAAACAAAAATCATCACATAATTAAAATTCACCCACAAATAATAACTACATAATTTTTTTGAATAAAAAAGAAATTCTTATAATATAATAAAAAAATATGTTTTTTTTCTTGACGTTTTAGAATCGTTGACATTTGATAAAAGACATTTAACGTTTCGGCCATTAAATGTCATGCTAGAAAACCAAGATAAGACATACATTTTATAATATATGGTATTTTGGATTGGAAAATTAAAAATTGTATTCAAATCATCTTTTCATACCAATATCTTATTAATAATAGAATAAAACTAGGGGCTTCGCCCCTGCGGCCTCCGGCCGCCAACCCCACCAAGGGGCTCCGCCCCCTGGACCCCCGGCTCGCTTCGCTCGCAAGATTG
>JAPYZR010004555.1:0-12091 GCA_030522945.1 Trichopria nigra | reverse complement strand
ATGAAAAATATGTAATTATGTCAAATTTGTGAAATGTATGAAAGACCAAAGAAGTCCATGTAAACACACGTAGTGTGAAACATTAATAAATACTACTACTACTAATACAATTAGTAATAAAAATTATTTTTCTTATAATATTATTATCAACCCGTACTTTAAGTATTAATCTATGTTATATATATATAATATATATATATATATTTTTTTTTTTATATTATTATTAGATATATTATATTATATTATATTATAATTATATATTCTACTTTTATTTTTTTTAATTATGTATATATATTATTTATTATTTACATATAAATAAAAATATATTCTAACATATAACAATAATGAGGATTGCATAATACAGGTTTGATTTTTATGATACCATAATTATTGTATGTGTTTGAATAAATAAAAACGTAGAAGTGACTGAATAAATTCAGTAATATTATATAATGGGGGTTTTTTCTCGATCGACTATCGATATGCTTACCCGAAACTTAATTACAGAAACTTAATTGTAGAATGACAATAGGATGATTTTTTTCGTTTAATTGTGGAAACTATATAAAACCAAGCATTAGACTAAAATCTATGAAACATTATAATTACAGTTCTCTGCAGGAGAAATCGGCAATAAATACGTTTTAATCTTTGCAGTTTTATGAAAACAGGTATATTATTAAATAAAATTTGACGTCTTTGAGTTTGTAACTTCAAAAGTTACCTTCGTAATAAGAAAACTCCGAGTTGGATGAACTCATAATATAATTCATATATATGTAACAAGATGAGAGTTCGAATAATTTCCCCATCCAACTTTTATTAATTTCGTATATTATTTTATCCTTTATGTGTAATATTGTACAGAGATCATTATGCAATAATTAAAATTACAATTATTTTTATAATGAACCGAAATTTAATGAGAGAATATTAAAAATAATTAACTAGATTTCATGATATTTATTATAATTAATAAATGAAATGTGATTTTTAAGATTTATATAACAGTTTCGTTGGTATCGTTGCAATGAGAACGATATCGTAAATCAGTTGCTAGGTCTTAGCTTTCAGCTACGTCAGCCGAAATATGTATATAGGGCGGCCAAATTATGCTTATAACACAGCCTTACTATTTAGATGATGTACGACGATGAAACATCAGCGATGACGATAGTGTGACTGCTTAAAGACCGTTTACAATTAGATGACAATACCACATCATGGAGGATTTTATTATATTCATGTTTGTTAATGAAATGTTTATATAAAAAAAGGTTGCATTACAGCAAACTGTTTTGAAGGAAAAGATCTTTAGGTAACTTATGTTCATTGTGGGAAATTGGGCCTTTGGGAAGCTGATAGGGATATAGTTTATATAAATTAGTTTTGAAAACTTTTCTCGAATCAATTTTCCGTAATCGTAATACATTTTCTACAATGAATACTTAAGAATAATAGTATGTAATAAATTAGACGAACTTTCATAATTGTGGAATGTCATAGTTTAAAAAGTCGTTTAAGAAAATTTCTTAATTTGGAATTCGGTAATGTTTCATTTAAATAACTTTTGAAATAATTCATCGTATAAAATTAGGCGAAAGAATTAACAAAATTATAGTTGTAATTGTTCATTCTAAAGTGAAGAAGTTTCTGAAGTTTTTAAGATCAAAGCTCAAAGTAACATTTAAAAGAATATAATTTAACACGCCAGGATATTCGAACATTATATGTCTAATGGAATTGAATCACAAAGACGTCAGTTCACTTTTTTATGACTTTATTTCCTACGTTATTTACTTTTTAATAAATTCATTATATTATAATTACTGCAAATTTGATGAATAATTACATTTTATTAATTAATAAATTTGGTATTAGCACTCAGTCGAATACATAATTGTTAAAATGAATAAATTCGTCGGTATTCTATACTATTATTGTATTGGCGTATTTTGGTTAGAATATGACTTGGATGATATTTCAATAAAGTATGAGTTCCAGTGTTACCTTGATCAGATATAAACAGTGACACTTGAAGTACTACTTTACTTTACTATCTATTAATGTGTGACCATTTTCACTCTACCTGATTTTAGTGTATATATATATACCCTTGCAGTAACTCTTGACAAGTTCTTTATATATATATGCAACGATTGACCTGTACATGCCTATATCTATATTTATATCCACAACTATGTCTGTTGAAATCTTGCTATAACTTTAATGCGCGTATTTACGTTCTATATTTCTGTACATCGCCATAATATTACACACGTCTATCAGCTCGCCTATCCATTGTAGAAGAGCATAAAAGAACATGTTTTACCCTTAATTCTCTGTCAATTTTGTGTTTATCGAATACTTTCTGAATGATATCTAGTAAAAAATAGTTGGTCAAATTTTACAATCAGAATTAGAATAGGCAATAAAAATGTTCACTAAATATTATTATTAATTATAATTATATGAAGTATCCTAATAATTATATACTAATTATATATTAATTGTATACTTAGAATCATATGTATAGAATTTTAATCAATTTCAATTGTAATAGGCAAATTTTTTCTAATTCGCTACCGATTAAAATTTATGAAGCTTAATTACTACTCATTTGCATTTAAAAACTTTCAAAACGTCGATAATATTTGAGGATGGAAAAGATTAATTTTATTCGGGTTCGTCTAAAAAAAAAAAAAAAAAAATGCACAGATGCATACACTCATATATTTGTATGTTTCTAATATACACAAATACACGAATATATATTGGAAAACTATTTCTATTTAATATACTATTAAAATCATTACCAATTATTATTTTGCTAAATACATACGTGATGTTTCTGAAATGACGAGTCCTATTCTTTTACGCTCTCATTTCTCAATTTAAAAAATTTAATACTCCATTTTTTCAATCTATATTGAATAATTTAAATTAAAATTCAGCTAAGCCCAGCACATATTTTTTTTCAAATTTGATGGAAATATGATACGCGTCATCTGTTGTTTCGATTGAAAATTCATAACGACAACACAATTATAAAACGAATTTTCTCGAGCTTGGAAGGTTTATTTTGAAACATCATTTGACAAAGGATGTATACTTGAAAATGTTCTTATCAATCACTTACTTTATCAGTTTCAATGAAAAATGATCACTTTGAATTGCCGACAAGGATGATTATACAATTGAGAAATACTACCACGATTCTGTGCTACCCTCTAAATCATAATCATTCGTCTTTGTTCGTTCGTATCCTGTTGTGACAGTAAGACATTTTTATTTGGAAATTTGAGAGTTTTTAACGTCGGTCACTACGACGACGCTATTCTTCAAATCTACAAATCACCTAGAAATGACATTAATCGTACTGAAGCAGAGCGTATAGATCACAAAAGCCACACTTGATTCTTTTAATCAGCCTTCTTCTAATCTAAGATTAAAGTTTGGATAAATTAAACACAAAAATAAAAAATAAAATCCTTCGAAGTTGACAAACAAGAACTAAAAACAATAAAGTCATCAATAAAGATGAAGTATACATATAACATGTTTGCCCAGTGTAAATTTAGTGATTTTTAAGCAGAATATTAATAAATGTAATATATTAAGTTCATATACACATAATGATATTTCCTACAAATATTTAGTCATAAAAAAGCACAGTAAAATGGCGATTAATCTAATAGACACGAATTCATGCATAACGATCTTTTTCGCGTGTAATAACTGAAGCGTTTACACATATTACGGAATCGCTTCAACAGAAGAGACGCCAATTATCGCCATGTCTGGACGTAATTGGATCGAATCGACGCGCGTCTGCGTCGATTTGAGTCACGTTTGTAATCTATATCGACGCCTGTCGTACACTTTTACCTTCCAATTGTTAATTGCATTTCTTGGTTAATGAAGACATCTTCATATATATAAACTTTACATGTATACTGAAATCTTTCGGATAGCAACAATTGATAGAGAGAAACGATAATTTCTATTTCGTTAAATGTTGAAAGAGATGTTGAAAATGGTGGTTTTAAATGAAATCGACATAATAAGCAGACTGTTTTGGTTCTGATTGTCACTCGCCAACAATATCAGCCGTAGAGTTTTATCGGATTGTCGTCATTTTGGCCAATTACACACTGGTTTTATCAAAAGGCTATCTGAGTATTGCTCTGTGGGCTATCCGACAAAACACGAAATTGGCTGCTAATTGTGAAAGATATCAAATTTAATGAGAAATATATTTTAGCGATCACTCAAACTAAAAAGAATTTCTCCATTGTTAAATATTTAGATACGTCATCACAATTCATATATAGATATATTTACATACAGTATGTTAAAATATTTAAACATGATTATTGTTTTTAATAAAATTCAAAACAATAATTTAAAACTTAAAACTCTATAATTCTAAGCAAACTTTACTGCAACATCTTTATTTGATAGTTCAAAAAAACGTGTTTGCGAATTAATGATTATATGTACTGATATTAACTTATACTTGATATTATTTCAAGCAATTCGTATATATTACCTTAATTTAAGATTGTATTACAAGAATATTTAGAATTCTTTTATATATAATAAGACATCGGTGATGATATAAAAATATTTAATTTAATCTATAAAAATTAATATTTTTATATGAAGGAAAAAGAACATATATTAGGACATTTATGTCAAGAATTGATGAAAAACAAAACATTGGTTTTTGTAATAACTATTCTTATATACATCGCATTGTAATTTTTTTATAAATTATTACAATGTTGTTTTCCTATATATAAACATCATATTTATTCTCTTAATAAACTTTAAATTGTCTAAATTCTCTAAATGATGATCGAGTTCAAATACATCATTGCATTTTTAAAAGTATTTTATCTACTGTGCTCCACTCATACCGAATATGGGCATGGCAATAATAATAAAATTGTAATAGCGAAAAACGGGTCATTAATTCACAAGCAATATTGATTATCAATAAAGACTTATGTTAAAAAGATTTAAATATCACGAGCAACGACCAATAAATGTTAACAACACGTGCATAAACCGTTATTGAAAAATATTGCATTAAATAAAGAAAATATTAAAAATAAAATGGCGCAAATACTTGAGAAAAACCACACGATTAAATTGTTACATAAGCGAAAGGTTTATTTAACATTCTCAATAGAAATTTCAGGCAAATTATTAAATGCTAAGTTGATTAACTTCAAAATGAAATTCACAAAATGGCTTAAAAAAACAACCTTATTAATAACTTTAGTATGTTTGATAAAACGATGAACGAAAACATCATAACGAATATTTTTATATATTTATTACCAGAATAAAATATTTTACTGTTAATCATATAACGGATAATGAAAATACAAATAAAGGATTTTAAAAAACGAAAAATGTCATGCGAAATTGTTGATTAAATTTAATATTATGTGAACAATTCATATATGATTGGGGTAGTATAAATAAAATTGGGATGCAAGCTGTTGAACGTTATTACAGAACTTTTCGATATTACAGAACTTATTCCGGAATTAATTAATTTATAAAAAAACTTCTATTACAGAAACTATATTTTTGAAACCAATTAATTTATTAATAAAATACGGAGTATTTTGTGGTCCAGTGGAATATTCAAAAGAACCTCCACGAAGAACCTAAAATGACCCAGTTTTTCCTGATAGACCGGTCATATGTCGAGATGTCAACATTTTAAAAAGACGAAAATTAAAGATTGGCATAGACGAAGGCCACTCGATATACCCCTCGGATTATATTTATATATTTCATCACATATCTTTGTGATAAGATTTTTTTTTAGTTGTATAATAATAATAATACAGATTATTAAATTAAGTTTAATGTTTATCAACATTTTATAATCATACCAATAATATAATTAGTTCGTCAATTATGATAGCCGTATTATCAAATTGAATTAATTTATATATATATATATATACATATAATATAAATCTTATTTTCATCGTATAATTTATTTCTATTGTTTATGGAGGATGGAATAGCAAATATGTATAAATATATATACAGTAAAACTCGTGAAATCTACGAATTTTCGTCACATTTCCATGAAAACACTGCCGGTACCAAGCCGGATAACAGCTATCATCTATTGACGAGTCAGCGGACTGTAAAATGCAAGAGAAGCCCGTGCGCATGCACATTCTACAATTATACATTTATATACGTACCATGTAAAGTAAGTGGTGGTTATGAGGTAAATTATAAAATTTAACTTATGACTGAATACGAAAAAATGTATTGTTACATTTAATTCTTCAATAGATTCGTTACGTTTCAATGTCTCAATATGTTTGTATATTCCTATCGACATGATATTTTTTTATTTCCTTTCACGCAATTTCATAGGGTTTACGCCATTTCATTTCTTTTTTTTTTATTTTCGATAATAAACCATTTTGTTTTCCTATACATTCGATGGAAAATCCGTCTTTTCAAATTTTCCAATCGTAGAGTAAGAAACAATTGATATAGAAAAAAAAATCCGGAATTAGCTCCATAGCTTTTGACGGGGAACCGGTAAAATTGGCTACTGTTTCTATACGAATTTTCGCGAAAACGTATGGCATTTATAAGCTCCGTTCCATCTGGTGAATATGTGATACGCAGCACGTACGGCAGATGCGACCAATTGCGAACGAGCTTTACTTATAATCCATCAAACTTTGGCATTAGCTGTACATCAACGTCTAAATTTGTAAACCTGACATCAATCTCGAGATATATATATATAACTTAGGTTAATTTCAATTTTTGTTTCTATATATATTTATATATTATTCTACATATATATTTATATATTACATTTCTTCACATTTCATAAAAATTTGAACGGACGTCGAATGAAAAATCATCATTCATTTGTATAATATTCTATCGGGCGAGTTGTGGAGTGTCAACATTCAATAGAAACTTAGCGAAACCTATATTGTTGGCAGCATACAAACCTGCGGTTACGTATGAAACACGACACCAATGTCGACATTGAAATTCTCCATCAAGGCATCGTATCATGAAATTATAACTGTTCTTGATTTTAGAACAGTTTGTTTCAACTTTACGGTTTAATCTCATTTAATAATCTGAGAAATCGTAGCAAAGTGCGTTTTTCACAGCATCCGAAAACGGTGTGAATTTCAAGACGGCTGTATATCGTCACTTATATTTATCCCATCTGTATGCAATCTTATCATGTGGACTTTTCAGATAAGAAACGCTCACTTCCATGTACGAACCGGTTTGTGGAAAATGCAAACTTGGATTTCGTAGCACAGTCGTGTTCTATATCATAGAAAACATTGGCTCCATTGTTTCGAGTGTTAATATTATTGCGATAGGATGTTAAAGCGGAATATGGGTTTTAGAGTTCTGGCATACCCCTACCTATATTTGTTTTGTCATTTAAGAAGATTATTGCGAGATATAAACAGCAGACCTTGTCCCAAACAGAACGACTGTTTTTCGTATAGTTATTATACGTATATATATATACATTAGGTCATCCATATCACAAAATAAACAAGAGTCGATAAAGAGCATCTTAAATAGATAATATCCTCAAAAGTATTTCTTCGTAGAATTTTATCTCGACAGAGGTGTGCTGTGGAGTTTCCTGGTATAGATCAAGAAACAACATATAAGATCAGTCGCAATCATGTAAAATTAATCACGGCTAGGTAAATTCATTTTTATTTATAATTAACTAAAATTATATGTTGAGGTTAACAAGTGCGCCTAAAGCGTAAAGTTCTTCATCAGCTTGATTAGCAACCAATTTGTTAATAGTATGATACACTGCAGAAATGTGACAGCACTTTGTAGCACGTAGAGGTCCTTCATATTTTGTGCGGTGTCATTCAGATGAGCTAAAATTTGATATTTTTATGTATCATATTATATATATACAACGATTGGATGTTGAAGCGGTGCGCTGAGATAAACAACTCTGTGCAAAACTAGAACAGTACGCAGATGGTTTCATAATAAATTTACCTAAAATTGCAGTTTCAGCCCTATAATACGTAATATTTTGCAAAATGCTTATTATTGGCAAACGCCATGAAGAGACCAGGTGGTTTCGATCACCTGATAAAACAAGCGGAGTAAACCACGAGCAATTTTTAATAATGGTGGCATCAACAAATCCGAACGTCGAACGTGTCAGTATGTCGATAATTGCAATCGCTGTCCCAGCCCACTGGATTCCCTTAACAAAATGAATCTCACATAGCAATGCGTGTCGCGGAAATTAATTTCGTGCCTGTGGGCGTACAGATACGGAAGGTAGATGCAGAGAAAGCAAATACGTCCGTAAAATTGCATTTTCCCAATCCCAGCAACGAGCCAAGCCCGCCAGACCGTCTATAATCATCAGGACATTTCGTTGCGTTGACATCAGCGATGCCGACGTCGCGTCGCCGCGACCCCAAGCGGTCATTCTATTCCTCCTAACCATTTGTGAATGTGTACGTATATATACGCACAGGTATATATATAGGAAATACAAGCTACTATCGCCTATAGGTCATGTGTCGGTCCCAACGCGTCGCTATGTACTGAAATCCTCCGTTATATGGAGACATGAAAACAGCCGACGAAAATATAATGTTTGCCGGAGTAAAAATTGATTTTCGTATTGTTCATATTTTTTGTCGTTATCATCAGGACGGTCATACCCTTCATGCGTAAAATAATATCGTACGTCATTTCATACAATTTTTCTTAATTTTGGCTTTTTTATCGTTGATAATACGATGTTTAACATGTGTATATTTTTTCGAATGTAAGTGTTCATAGCGTAGGATGAAAAAAATGGAAGGCCAAGTAATGATAAAGGTAGTTTAGAAAATTAGAATATTAAAAAAAAAATTTACACTGATAGTTTTAATTTATGTCGCTTGACGTACCAAGGCTAATTTCGCTTATTGTGTTCTTTGCGAGCATGCCGTCATACAAATATATCATTATAGGACATTATAATGATCTTATTCGCACGGTCCGTTAGGTTGTAAAAATGATATAAAAATAGCCTTGTCATCTAACCGATGACAGCATCGCATATGAAATGAAATCTATGGCGTGAAGTCATGAAATGTTTTATTATCATGCATTCTATTTATTGCTGTAGTATATTACGTTCGAGAATTTCTAAAACTTTGCATACATTTACGACTTTGATCAAAAATGAAATGTTTCCGTCTATTAAACGCGAAAAAATTCTGTTCATACTTTCACAATGTTAATTACTGCTTTATCGTTGAAAATGTAAATATGATGTCATATATTAATTGTAATAGCAGTATAGTTTGGTGCTTTGTGATAATAGTTGTTAAATTAACGAAAAAAGTTATGAATGACTTGGATTTAATATGTTTATTAAAAAGCTTAAGTCTATGCAGGTTCGTTCAAGTGTCATCTGTTGTTTTTACAATTTTTTTTCGAATTTATTACAACGTTCTGTATACGTATAGATATATTTATATGTATAGCATATAGTACCTAAATGTATTAGAATATACATGAAAACCAGTCAGATTTATGTTGAATTTAGTTTACGAATAGCGAAGTCTCCCAGTTAATTTGGATGACGTGTTTCTATCAGAGATTCACCTGCCCACAGTCACATTTGTATGCAAGAAATGGTATAATGGTATATCGTACGTTTTCATTATGACTGAATAAACTATCAATTGTCAACTCAATTCAAGATATCAATGAGTGAACATTTTTTTTCGTATACATTCATATACATAATTATATAAAATTATACATAAACAATTACCTGTTAGAAAATTACTTAGGCGCTAACCATGATGATACGCAGTGTAACGTTTTTAAAGTCGATTTAAGGCCAATTGCGGATTCTTTCGATAAAGTCGACATGACCCATCCAAACCAATCGGTCAATTGTCGGTCAATATTCTGTCAATTTTTTGCACAAATCGACCGTCGAGTTTTGGTCAATTTTCTAAAATCAACCTAAAATCGACCAACAATATTTTAGGTCGTTTCACGATCGACTTTTACAAACTTGACCGATTATCGACTCAACCAAAAAGCATTGGTCGGTTAATTTTCGGTCGACAATGAAAAAGTCAACCAAAAATTAAGCGTGATCCTTCGAAATCGGTCAACATTCGGTCGATAATAAAGAAGTCAACTGAAATTTCACCAAAATTTTTTTCTGCTTTCGGTCAATTGACCATTAACAATGAAAAAGTCGACTGTAATTTTACGAAAAATGTTCCCGGCATTGGGTCAATTGTCGGTCAATTTTGAATCAATTCCTTGCACAAATCGATCAATTTCTTGGTCGATTTTTGGTCGACCCGGGCCGATAGGGAATTTATATTGTATTTAATATTATTGTTTAAAATATACATGTCTAAATAAAAATATAAGTACTTTATCTACACTTCTTAACGTGAAAATTCAGATTTTTGTTTTGTTTAGAAGTGAAACTACTTTTCAAGAAATTTTTGCTCTTTCTTGAAAAATCTTTCACGCATTTTGTGGTAACAAATCTTCAGGTTGACTGTAGAAAGAGTGAAAAAGTTTAATTTCTAAAAAGTGTCATAAAAATTAGCAATAATGAATGTTTACGATCAAATCTATGTATAATTGTGTACAATATGATATATATATATAAATCGTGAAATGTTCTTCTGAAATCTTTAAAGAAAACGTGTAATAAAAATACAGATGTCAGCGAAATCGTAAAATATCGTTTAAACTTGTTAAAAATGTAAAGCTCATATTAAATATTTCGACACACCATCTCGTTTTAGCACTTATACATAAATAGGTGTGAGGATTCTTGCGGACTGTATGTATTCAATGCTATAGCATACTGGATAATATAAAATAAGTCTCATCATTTTTTTAATAAAATAGTTTCAATCATCTTTTGTAGATTGATTTATCGAGAATAATTTTATCACACACGGAAGTCATAAAGAAAACCAGAAAACAGAATAACGTAAAAAAAAGGATTATAAAAATTGCATTAAAAATAGACATAAAATATTTTAAACATTTGTCTGCAAACATTATTGATATATTGTATATATATATATATATGTGTAAATTATTCATTGCTCAAACGATGCATAATATGGGATGTATATACAGTTTTCTGAGAATTAATTCCGTAACTTAAGTAAATCTAATCTAAGGAATTTGAAAACAATGCAGGAATCAAGTGATATATAAAACTACCGCATGATTGTATAATATAAAACAATAGCCAGTGCAATGAAAGTAATTAAATTAGTTTTAAATATTACATAATATATGCATGTATATTGTCTAATTAATTCTATTACGTGTAATAGAATTCTAAACTCTGTAATCTAATTACAGACATTTAATAATTCATGAAAAAATGTCATGAATTAAATAATTAAATTCATGCGTGGGTGTACATTTACTTAATGTTGTAGTCCTTCCAATGTTAGCACGAATGTCGGAAATGCCGACACCAAAAACAGTACAGGAAATACGAATTTACCATTTACTATTAAGAAAAATTGGATTTCCGGCACATGTAACGTAATGCATTACTTCAAACATCTGTGTAAAAAAAAAATAAATAAAATTCTTCATTTCAATTATACACGACAAATGGAATTACGGTAAATCATATATCCATTCATTTTCATTGTCTGATATTTCGTATATTTTAATGTACATTTATTGTTTCCCTGTTTTTGGTTAAGGCTGCTGTACCTGTACCGAGAAACAGAATCAACAATAAAACAATGCCATTTTTCACTGAATTGCGAAGAAAGCTTATCACGACAGCATTGAAAGTATCTCTTGCTAGAATAAAATATTTATTTACTCAATGGTACTTTATGGTATGATTGTACAAAAAAAAGAAAATTATCATTAATACGTATATATGAAGAGGTTCATTGTTTAAAAGGTAGTTCTCGACAGACTCCAGCGTCAACTGAGCTTCCCAAAAATTTTTTTCGTCAATTTTGTCCAATGAATGTAAATTATATTTATTAAATTGATT
>JAPYZR010004554.1:0-12093 GCA_030522945.1 Trichopria nigra | reverse complement strand
TAATTTTCACTTCTCTATCTCATCTTCTTCCATTTATTCATTTATTCCATTCACTCCATTTCTTTTCCACGCGCGCCGCGGACTGCGAACCGTTCTCGCAGGCAGCTCAGACGAGACTTAGATCCCTCTTAAGAAAGTATTGTAAAAATTTAAAAATTGTTGGAGTTGTGCTGCAAGTTATTGAAAAAAAAAACAGTTTCAAGAAAAACGCGATTAAAGTTTTAAGTATTGTTTTCTAGTACACATATATTTTTATGGTATAAATTTTTTTTGCCATTACTTCAATCCATTAGTGAGAAATATGTAATTTTGTATATCCAATGTATTCTTTAAACGTTAAAGCATCGATTAAGCTAATGAACAATTTCGATTTTTTAAAATTCGAACGCGGCTTAAGGCCTATACTTCATTAGTTTATTTACTATATAGATATTACTAGATTTTGTCACTAAATTAAACGTCCTGAGGAACAATTGAAATTTGTTCTTTCCTCAAATTTTTATTATTATGACAATTATTATCACTCTCTTTTAATTTTTCGTTAAAAATTTGTTTGTTTTTTCTTTTTTTCTTTTAAATAAATAAAACGGAGTATACGGAATACGGAAATAAATTAATTAGTATATATTAGGATCAAACGATACTGGAATCATATCCGACGTATGTCGTGTTCATTCGGAACATGGTGTCACAATTTGTTTAAATCAACTTAAAAAATTACATCTTGTGACACACAAATACGTTAGGTGTCATTTGACATTTTTTTTCCTTCAAAACGTCATAAAAAAAAATTAAAATCTGAAGAAAAGCCGGTGTATTTATCGATTAATTCGAAGAACTTTTCACTCTTAGTTGTTTTTTTTTTTTTTTTTTAAAGCTTATAATTTTTGAGTTACAGAGTGTCCTGAAATTTTTCAAAAAACTTTTGATATCGGACAACATTTTGGTGACCGTTATGTTGAATTTTTTATTCCGAACTATATGTACTATATATATATATATATATATATATATATATTTATACAAAACTTTTGGATCTAAAATTTTTGTCAATAAGAAAAATCGCATTTTTTCCAATATTATAAATTCGTGTAATTATTATAATTAATTATATACATATAGATTGTATACATAGATTTTAATAGAAATTTATTTTTGTTGTACGTTGAAATGTTTTGAATCACACGTAAAAATTGAAGAAGTTTTCCTAGGTCGAGTCTTATGATATCATGCAGGAAATGAATTTTAATGGAAGTTCATTAAAAAAAAAAAAAGAAAAGAAAAAAAACGGCAACCTGTTATTAGCGGACGAAAATAGACAACAATCGACTAAAAATTCGTATTCACGTATACGCATGTACACTTTTTCCCCCGGTTTTAAGGTCAGTTACTGTGATGTAGTTTATCATGTATGACTGCGACTATATTCCTTCGAAATATCCCGACAGGTAGGAGGAAAAACGAGTTATGTATAGACAAAACGCCTTCGCCGTTTCGCCGACACTGTCAATCAGTGATAGCCGGGATCCGGTAAAGGCGATGCTAGACGGTCTTCCTATTTTTTTTTTTTTTTTTTTTAATTATTGTCGTATGGTATATTTTTATCGCGACTCCTAAATTGATTGGTCGATTACGAGGAAAGCGGATTGATATGGTCGTCATCCGACGATTAAATCTGACGTCTGAATTGCCGTGAACGTGAGTGCATTCGTCACGACGAATTTTAAATAAACGAACGATTATTGCGCATTCCTCGAGATAAATTGTTAGTCACTCGTTCATTTTCCCGCCGTAATGAATAGTTTTGAATTTCTTTGCGCGTGCAACGCCGATGCACTTCTTTGGACGGTACAAACTGCAAAGTTCAAGCGCATTTGACGAATCTTTCCTTTCGATTACTAAACACACATATATATATCTTTAATTTAAAAGTACAGCAATGTTTTAAAATCATTTTATATAACTACAATTTTTCATTTGCCTATTCACCGAAATGATGACTGCAGTGTACCACCAAAAGATGATGCGTCAGATATCAGAAATCTCCTATGTTGGGTGAGTTTAAACTTTTTCTACAATTATTTTAATTTTACCTTCTATTTATTCTAGTTTCAACGTGTTTCATATTCTGCTCGGTTTATAGAATACAGAATTTTAAATCATAAAATATAAACAATAAAATACCTGACGGATAATTTCTCTACGTTGTTGCAATTCTCGTGCGGTAGGTTTTATAGATGCATGTTCAATCCAATAGTTGTAAAATGTACCTGAGTTTTCAAAAGTATAGCATTCATCTGCAAAATCTGGATTGACCAATAGACTTTTGTGCGTTTTGTCATAAGAAATAGTACATAATAATACTTCAGAACTAGCAGAATCCTTTTGTGCTTGGTCTTTCGAAGGCAAGTCAACAACAATAAACATCTTACTTATTTCTTGGTACAAATAATGATTCATACGTATTCTCCTTTCTGAAGGACATTCATCTACAACTGTTTTGTTATACCGTTCTGTGAAAGGCTTCAGATTTTTTATGGTAGGTAAGGCCCGCTCATTTTGTTTATACAGTTTAGATTTGTAGACACCGGCTACTTCATCTTCCTTTGGAGAATAGCTGTCACCTTCGATGTAAGAATACAATCTCGATCCTTCAATTTCTTCTGCAACTATTCTTTGATGGTAGCCCTTTTGTTGATCGGTCAAACAATTTCTTTCATCACTGTATAACTTTATTTCATTAGCATTAAATACTTTTTCTTGCCAGTGGAACACATATTCTTCAGAATCAAACGAATTTTCTTCATCAGCTTCTTGTTCATGTGCAAAAACTTCTGCATGATGAGGTAAATGCTTAGCTATTCGCACTCTGGTGAAAAAAAAAAGTTTATTTAAATATTTAGGTGATGCATCCAAAGATTCTACAATCGCTCCACTTACCTTATTTTAAAATTCTCTATTGGTTGTTGTACACGGTATCTTCCAGGAAACTCATTTCTGCTTCTAGGCACTTCTAATAATTCCATTATATTTTGAAGTTTAAAAGTTGTCGAACAAATCTGCAGATGGTATGGAGTTTTTTCAAGAAACAAAGTGTATTATTGTAATACGAAGAAAATGTTATTAATATGAAAACAATAAAAGAAGTACTGAATAATTTCAAGAAAGCATCCACCAATTATGCTATACAAGTTTTAAATAATAAAACATATGTGATATATGTTGAGTAGAAGAAGCAGTAAGATAATAAATGAAAGTTTACGAATAAAAGAATAATCAGGATATATAGATAGAATTAAACATTTGATGGCTAAAAGTAAAATTTTCATAACAGATATATATCAAATCAAATATCAAATGAAGTAAGATATATAGTAAAGATTGAAAACAAAGGCAAGGATTGAAAGAGTAAAATATGATTTATGAAAAGTTATATGAAAATAATTTTTTACATATAATGGCTAAACGTTATATAAATTTATTTACATTATACTTTAAATAAATGCAAGAATGATAGACTAAAAATAAAATATAAAAGGAAATGATCATTATAGCTGAGGAAAATATAGTTAATAACATAATAATTGTATTATATAAACATACGATTATACGTGTCTAGTGTAACAATGGATATTATACAGATAGTACATTAAAGAAATAAAATAGCACGCTCGTGTATAATTAGAATTCCTTTAACAAAGCATATATATTATGGGATGTCCATCATTTGTCTACTTTCTCTGCATTCGCCCGCTATATATGTATGTAATATTAAAAATATTATAGAAGAGTGTACATGTACCAATAATAATAAACAAAGTCTTACTTGTAAAAACAATAGTAAATTACAACAAGCGAGATAAAAACTCGAGCTCCAACCTGATCGTTTTTTATGTTATCGTTTTATCTAACCTGCTATTATCATAACCGGGGAAGGAAATCCATTGTTTTGATACGCACGTAAACGCGTCGTCATGGAAACGCCTCCACATGACAAACAGAACAAGTTTTTAAATGGCCTGTAAAAAGCACAAAGAAAGATGCGTTCAAAAGGTTCAAAAGTTTGACGAGTCTTTGCTAAAACCGAAATTGACGCAGGTTTGTTTACAATCTCGCGCGGTTTCTTGACCCTCTTATTCTTACTTTGTGATGTTCCTGTGAGGCAAGAAAGAAGGGGCAGAACAGAAAAGAGAGAAAGCAAAAGGAAAAGAGAAATAGTCTCGAATCACGAATCACGACGCAGCAAAACATTCTCATTCTTGACCACTTCCGCGTATTTCCGAAAGAACTCTCGGCGTATAATTCAGAAGGATACGTCCAGATACGTCACCCTTGATGATTCTCGCAGAGATGCAGGAAGCCGGACATTAATCAGGATTTGAATATATATATACATATATACAGCAAGACATTTTTAGTAGAAAGAGGTGAACGTTCTAGCTTTTACAATACATATACCTGTTGCGATTTCCCTTTCCACTTCACTTTTTTTGCTCGTGATAACGGTAAAAACGTACCTCGCCCCTTTCTTGGTATTTCGTGAATAATTCCAGTGTATACACGCACGTCCTGGCCGATAAGCGAGGCGGTGCTAATCATTGATTTCAAGATTTCTATCCGCAGTGATAAGCTTCTTCGCAGTTGTTCGGTTTAACAGCACAGGTTCATAAGTCTCTCTCGAAATAAACATATATTCCCAACTTAAATTACGATTCGATAAAGTTGTCTGACAAGTTTTAACTTTGTTTATCTTTTCGCAGGAGCTTCAAGTTAATTAGGATGGCAACCGGACGCGACGGGGAAACTGCAATTACAATACCATTACAATACAACGATTGCGTGAGTCATTCTTAATTTCTAACGTGCATAAGTATGATAAGAGAATTGTCAATTAATTGTGCATAATCTTTGTAGCATTGGAAGGCAATTTTTGAAAAATACGACACAGATGGCGATGGGAAAATTTCTTACAGTGAACTCAAGGCTATGGTGCGTGGATCTTCTTATTCCAATGATATTCCAGATAGGGTGGTTAAGATTATAATGCGTAATGCTGACCTTGACGATTCGGGAAATCTTGATTATCCCGAATTTATTGCAATGGTTAGTATATTATTTCAGATGAAAGTAATTCAATATCAAATTCTATATTTTTAATATAATATATATATATATATATATATATATATATATATATATATTTTAATAAATTACATTTTTGTAAAGTTTCATTAATTTTATTTTCATTGGTTCAGATTCACAGGAAAGATATGCAAGGTGTCTTTGGGCACTTTATTCAACGCTATGTTCACAACATAATACCATGCCGACCTTGCATTTGTGAATCACAAACAACAGCTGGACCAGGAGTACAAACGAGATATCAGCCTGGAAGACAAACGTCTACATACTCCAGCGATTTACCTGATGGACTTTACGAGGAGGAATACACCTGCAGACCTCCAGCAATTGCAATGATCATTATATCAATTCTGGAAATTATTTTATTTATGTATGATGCATTCTGTCACAAATCACTATCTGTTGAAGGGCCTGCAGCAACTTTGTTTATTTATGATCCACGTAAGAGATATCAAGTATGGAGGTACATCACATATATGTTTGTGCATGTTGGGTAAGAGTTTTCAAATTTTATAAGTTTTACTTTACAATAATTCATATTATTTAAAATTTTATAAATGAATATGTTTTGCGTCATATTCAATCATGCATTTTCCTTATCAAAATGGAAAAATTTTCTATTCATTTTATTCGAACATGAAAATCTCAGAAAACATAGCTTCCATTACATGATAACTAATAAGAAACAATTATGTAATTTTGTTTCTGTTTATCCATTTCAGAGTTTTTCATCTTGTTGTAAATCTGCTGGTGCAGATTATGCTTGGCATTCCCCTAGAAATGGTGCATAAATGGTGGCGCGTTTTGATCATCTATTTAGCCGGTGTTCTAGCAGGTTCCCTCGGAACGTCAGTCTCTGATTCTGGTGTGTACCTTGCTGGAGCCTCTGGCGGCGTATATGCTTTGATCACTGCGCATGTTGCTACGATCATTATGAACTGGTCCCAGATGGAATTTGCACTTCTACAATTAATCGTGTTTGTAGTCATCACCAGTACCGACGTGGGTCAGGCAATATACACGCGATATGTCCTTGATACCCGTGATCAGATTGGATATGCCGCCCATCTTGCTGGAGCGATTGCCGGACTTCTCGTCGGCATCAACATTTTGCGAAATCTCGAAGTGCAGACCTGGGAGAAGGTCGTCTGGTGGGCTAGCATCATAACCTACTCAACGCTTATGGGAGCGGCTGTCCTAGTGAATATATTTATTTTATCCTGAATACTCTAGCCCTCCAAATTACTGGTCTGCAGAACAGGATGCTGGCTTTGGGAGCAGAGGAAATTCGACTTTTGGTACAGTTAAGTGCCAAGTTAAAAAATCCTAAAATACTGATATGATATATCAGAACGTATTTTACTATACAACGTGACAGCAAAGAAGCCTCGTACACAGTTTTGCGAAAGTACAAAAGCAAAGTATGCAATATTCAGATTGGTGTAAAAGTAATGTTTATGATACGTACAATAGGATATATATGATATATGATATATATATATATATATATAATATATATATAATATATATCATATATATCATATATATATAATTTTTTCATCATTTCAGTTCATATGCCATGTATAATTTGCGGTATTATATATATATATATATATATATATATATATATATATATAGTTTTTCAATGTGAAAAACGATAGGTTTAGAATATATACAATGAAATCCTTTCACCGTAAACCACTGCCATTTTAGCATAACTATGCAGTTTAAAACTTAAGGTTTTAGAATGATTTTATTTAAAGATTTTATTTATTTTTTATTTCTGTCAAAAAAGCCAAAATGCAAATAATTTTTATGATTTTGCTGCAAAAGTAATTTGCATTCAAAATTATTTCAATGGCTCTATCATTTATTGGATATTTAACTATTACAAAATTCTCTTTAATCTTATTCAAATAGAATTAACTTAACGTCATTTAGTAGCTATGCAATGTAACAATTTTCCTATTAGAATGAGCATTAATAACAGAATTCCGTTACATTACACTGAATAGGGAAATGGTGTAAAATGTTTTGAAAAATCGTAATTTTCATTCTGACATTTATGGTTAAAGGATCGCATCGTAGTCGCGATCGTGAATTTCATGCATTTACAATCGCGCAGCCAATTTGCAACACATTGTAAGATACACCATTTGTACTTAACGTACGTACTCTTTACGTAATTGCATAATTTAGAAGCGTTAACTTTTTTTTACTGCGATATGTTCCATTCCAATTTGCTTGTACATACGTCACTTACTTATTTATTGCCACATTATAGAAATTATGCGGTCGGAGTTCAACGGACTCAACTTAAAACAAGTATTCGATCGCAATAATCCAAACAGTATTTTTTTTTTCGATTAAGCGCACTGCAACATGCTGGAAGAATTTCCGGTCACTTTAATATCGTGCTAAAGTTGCTTGTATATACAAATAAGTTCGCCTCTCGGTGCCTTCGACGGCTTTATGATAGTCGTGCCTTTGTTCACACCGAGCGACTCTTGGTGTTCGTGATAAGTGATAAACTCTTTGTATATTTTTTCTATGTTTATTTACGAAAAACACACAAATGAAAACAGACAACGAAGAATAAAGCATTTTTTCCATATCTTGGGTTCTTTAATTTCCTTTCATCGAAAAAATATTCATCAATGCAAGAGGTACAGAATACTCTTGGGAATCACAGTTCATTCAAAAAATAAATTTCTCTTTCTGTTTTCCGGAAAAATTTATTGCAAAATCCCGGACGTACGAAAGAACGGTGAAATTAAAAACTACAACCTTCTGGAATATTACGTAAGTGTACATATATATACATGTATATATGCACGGTATATATGTACATACACACTCATTCGATACAAACAAAAATCACGTACTCGCATCATATGCGCGTACGAAAACTTTCAGGAATATTTATTTAAAAAGTTATATTGCATCTAGCGGCTGTCAAGCGGCTTTGACGTTCGGGGCTGTAATCGCAATTTCTATTCGTCTTATTTTCGCGAAAAGAAAAATCACCCCTTGTAGCAACGGTGGTTTCACCGTTATAAGCTTGTTAGCGAATCGAACAGTCGATTTCGTTACAAGTTGGACGTTCTGTCCAATTATTGTCTAGTGTACGATATGCGAGAGATAAAAGTTACATTTGAATGTTTGTGGTCAATTTCGAAATTGTGGAATGTATAAGTTATACTTTTAATTATTAAGTAATTTATCACTTGTGTTTCGGCAAATGTCGTCAACACGTACGAATTACTAGATTCATTCAGTATTCATAAAATATCGATAGATTTTGAATACATATTCTAATACATAAAACTCTGTATAAGTATTAATTAAAACAAAGACTTTTCGTTCTTGTTTAAACACAAAACTTTGATCCATGGGATCGCAGCCTGATTACCAGGATTTAATGTCCGAAAATTACATTTTTTAATTATCGTGTACAAAAATAATTTGTAAACAATATTTTTGTACTGTCTACATATATATCTATAAAATTTTCATCTGCTTTTATCATACACATATCAGTAATTTTACACTCGCTTACAGCCTCGACGCTGGTAAGTACATGCGCACTGAAAACTACATCACTCATTCACGATTTCATTGTTTTCATATATACAAAATTGATTTACAAATACGAACGATTAATCTAGTTCGCATGGATATAGCGGGCAGTCGCAGTTTTCAGGTTTTTTCCTTGCACTTGCATTATTCATTAAATGCTAGTAAGAAATAAAGATTTTAAAAAAACCAAGCAGAACTGTCAATTGGACGATCGTTTGAGCTACTCGATGAATGACTTTTATCGGTGAACATTCTCCAATATGGGATCAGTCAGTTTCGCCTGCCATTCGCGATCTGGCCTTATGAATTCCAAATCGCTGCCTTCAGATTCGGAGTCATCGGCGTCATCGTCATAAAATGGCGTATTGTCTTCGGGCTCTTTCTCATAACCTAAAAGAAAATCAAGTAAAAATTGTTTGATTGATATATCATTCCGAGTATAATTGTTCTGTTTTTTAAAAGTTTCACAGGATCTGTAACTATATAACTTTTAATATAATCTAGTTTACCTTTCACGGGTCGTTTAAAAAGTTCAACTTCCTTTTCATCGTCGTCGAAGAAAGTGTTACCGTCACGTAATAAACTGAATGCATAAGCTCTTCTTCCGTTCCTTTCTTCCACTCGTCTTGCTAGATACTTTTTAACTCCCAGTGACAATAATGCAACCACTGCAAGTAGTAGTGCACCTGGGAATAAATAGAAATACATTAAAGTTATTGTTTTTCTTGAATATTCCAAGCTAATTTTCACATCTTCAATTCTTCGTAATAACTATAACAAATAGTTTATGCAGACTTCTTGATAAACAAAACGTAGCATATATGGTTTATTAATTAATGATTGTACATTATATGTACCAACAACATTTATATCGGTTAGCGTTATGCCTTTACCGGTATAATTTGTATTTATTCGACTTTGTACTTCGGCTTTTAGCCCGCAATTAATTATAAATAAATGAATAAAATGATATTCGTGAACTCACCTACAAGCATTACGAATCCAAGTCGCGACATGCCGTATATTCTGTCGTCTTTCTGCATATTTATCATCTGAGGTATGAACCCAAGACTATATGTATACTTCGGTATTACAATCTTTTGTTCCTGAGTTTTGAATCTGGGGGCATTCACTGTAATGACGTGTATCCCTTCCGGCAGTAAAATCCAATACGCACCGTTATCCTTGCTTTGCACTTTATGCATTGAACCATCATATGATAAAATGGCATTGGCCACTGGCTCATTTTTATCATTTCGTATGAAACCACTGACTCCGCTTTTCAGACCAGACATAATAGCAAAGAAGCTCTTTTTATTTTGTAGCCATACGTTAATGTCGTCGTCTGTACTGCAACACGTCACGTAAACATCCAAAGGCAGTGCGCTGGTATTCATGTATATGCTATCCAAGAACCAGTTTACCCTTCCGCCATTGACGGCAGATCCTCCGTGCGTCGTTCCACTGGTCTCCAGCTTCGCGTTGCTGTGGCATCTCGAATTTACCGTGCTCATGTTTCCATTTTGCAGTGTATACGAAAGCGCGAGCGATCGCAGTATTTTTTCGTCGTTTGTGTTGAACGGATGTTTTGAATCCTTACCGTACTTCTGTCCAAAGGGTATTTCCACGTGCAGTGATCCAATATTGAGATTCACGGCCACAATTGGTTTGATTTCGTTATACCAATCCAAAATCATTTTCGCATCCGCATCCATCTCTCCATTAAGAGGGAATTGTAGAGGATTACTTTCTTTGAATGAACAACTTGGTTTGGTATCAGGGGTTGGATGTAAATCGGGGACGATGAAAATCGAAAATTTCTCTACATAATTCTTCACTTCCCTGTCCGCCTCATAATTATTAAGAAGGTAAACCGCGAAGTTCATCAACACATTGGACGTCACTGGTGCACCTTGGGATACACCTGCAGAAAACACTATGCCAGGTCGACCAATTGTCCGAACTGTGGTGTTCGAGCTGTGGATTTCCAGTGCGATTATTTTATTTCCGCTTTTCGTCACACCAACCGTGTGCAGCGTAGACATTTTTCGGTATTTTCCTTGCAAAGTTTCTAATCTCTCATATACTTTAGTCTTCTTCTCAGGAACACTTGGCGTTTTCGGTGTGGTAGTGACCGTAGATTTATTCGTCGTATCGAGAACTACAGTGACATCGGTAATTGTTTCCTCTGTTACTTTAACAATCACCGTTTTGTCACTGTATCCTTCGCAGGAAATCATTAACTGATATTCACCAGGTACGAGTATTGCTTTGAAATACGCCATGTTTTTCGTAACGTTGTGTACCGTCGATCCGATGCTCACTTTGGCATTGCGCAGAGGTCTTCCTTGGTTGTCGGTCACCATTGCTCGCACACCCGTCGACAAGCCTTTCAAGAGTTCCATCAGCGGATGCACATTCTCCCGCCAAATAGTCGGAATAGATTCAGCTGCCGGATATTTGCAGCACGAGAGTCTGAGACTTATCTAACAATTTTTTCATATGAATCATTAAAAATGATAAAACTGACAATATTCATTGAATTTACTCTTTTTAAAATAATTGTAAATTAAACTTACGACTGGTATTTTGTATTCTTTATAAATGTACTCTTGAACTTCTGTAAGCCCTGTATCTTGATTTTGACATTTCTCTTTTCGCATTTTGTTTTGATATTTCTTTGCAAGCTGTTCATACACGTTATATTCATCTTCCGAAGAGCTAGATTGCATAAAAATTCACTATAAATATTTTGATAGTAATGTTTCAGCTGCCGAAGCATTGAAGCTTGGTTTTTATTGGAATTGAACAACATAAAAATCGAAATGAATATTGAATTACCTCATTTCTAAACCTCCACCACCCAATATGACAATCGCATCGTAACCCTCTGTAGCAAGTATTGTCTTGAAAGCGCTGGTGACGGCATCCATAGGCGGAACTGTCTGTGTATCGGACGTTATCAATTTTTGGCCAACTTCATCTCGATAGATGAGATTGCAGTTATCGGCAACTCTTTCGAAGCCTGGATCGACACCTGGTATAAAGTGTAGTAAACTTCTGTCGAGCAATCTTGTGACTGGTGGGTCCGCTCTGTTTCCCTTTAAGATGTGGCGTGCCAAACGCAGAAGAATTTCTCGTCCCACGGGTTGCGAAGCAAAGAGACCACCTATCAATCCGATTTGGAATTTGTTCTCTTCAGGAGCACCCATCTGTAAATTCATATGTATAATAAATGATAAGCTCGTGAACCTTGGATGCAGATAGAATCTCCATTAAGGTGGTTCTAAAGTAGAACAATTATCGACCGAGCTTTTCAACCATAAAAGTATGAATAAAAAGTGAATTAAACGTTTTTTCACAATTTGGGCT
>JAPYZR010004553.1:0-17500 GCA_030522945.1 Trichopria nigra | reverse complement strand
CTTGTAACCTGCAGCCTCATTAAGTTTTTAATTACAAATCATACAAACGAAATAACAATTTTTTTTTTCATACTTTATAATATATATATATAAATAACATTTTCAAAGTTCAACAATCGATTAGTCGTGGTGACTTTTAGGATTTGAAAATGAGCCGAAAACGAGGCCTCGGGGACTAGCCGCTATAGTAGGTATCGGACTCGCAGAAGTCTCCTTCGTTTTGAACGCTTTGGAAGAGTGTCGAATTTGCGAATTCTATGAAGATACACAGGGGTGGGAACGTCGGTTGCGTTTCGATTCTCTTCTTTATCTTTTTTCTTTTCACTTGGCGGTAGGCTACGTCCAAGGCGATGCCCTCGATTCAACGCTTAAAATTAACCTACGCGATAATTATAGTGTGGAAGTACGAATTGTACGGAAATTCTTTTTCCCTCATTAGCTAAACATCGCAAAGTAGAAATTAATACGATATACGAGCGTAGATTACCTCGACGCTTCAGAGCAGAAATTTGGTTCCTTAAAAAATATTTCTCTTTTTTACTCGCGCACGCATCGAGCTCCGTCTTCGACTTGGATGATCGTGTCTTATCTACCTACCTACCTACGTCTACTTAAAATTAAATATATTACATTGTTTTAAAAAAAAAAAGAATTTTTTTCGTTGGACGAATACGTTTCATTTATACAGGTTTTTGCTTTCATAATTTATAATTCGTTTGAAAGCGTCGAAATACGTCGTTCCAATAAAACCAAAAAAAAAAAAAGAAAAAAAAAAAAGAAACAAAGAAAACACAAAAGATTTCTTTTCATCACAGAGGCTAATTAGTCACAATACTACAACCGTACAATAGTTGACTTGGCGCGATGTTCACACTGAATTATTCGATTCGAAAAGTGAAGTAATATTATAGTCGGTGTTAAAAATGACTCTCGGTACGGCCATTTTGACGTGAACTTTGATCGGATTCGCACGACCCGTGCGTTTCATTGTTTTCTCCTTCTTTTCTGCTCCTTTTTTTGGTCAGCCGATACTTTGTCGGTAGTTGCTCTGAAACGTGCTATAAGCGACCGAGGAGGAATTTCACGAACTTAATTTACGATATAAAACGAGGAATGTATTTCTTTCCCGAAAATACTGGTTGTTCTCGCGTTTCGATAATTCGCGAATCGCGATTCGACGTTTGTGCGGAGTACGAAAAGTCGAGTATCACTTTGTCGATAATTACGGCAAATTTGAAATTTAACCGGGCAAGGGCCGCCGGGGAAGACGAAATGCGCGATTACTTAAAAAAAAAAAAAAAAACACTTTGAAATAAAAAGCAATTTTGAGATTTTCCAGGCGTCGCCTAGAAAATCATTTTCGATTCTCGAGCGACACCCGGAGAAGGTCTTTGATTTCGTATATATACTCGAGCCTCTTTCCCGTCTTATTTCGCAGAGACTTGAAAACGACTCGCTTAGAATAGTCGCCTGCACGTATAAAGTATACAAGGTTTAGTCGGGACACTTATTTACTTTCGATGTTTTGTTTTCCCCTTATCTGCGTCAAGAGTAATTAATAGCTATGCCGCTTTAATAAATTACTTAAAATAAAGTGTAAGAGTCGCGTGGGGCGCAGCCTACCGTTGCGTTGCGTTGCTTTGCTTTGCGTTGCGTTGCATTGCGTTGCGTTAACTTCACCGGCAATCGACGAGATAAAGTTTTTATAAATTAGAGCTTTTATGCCGCGCTTTAAATTATCGAATAATTAATAATAATGTTAGTATATACAGGTACAGGTCTCGCATAGTTGCAGTCGTGTCGTCGTTGGTGGTTCACGATCTTATACAGTGTTCGATTGCCCACTTTGACGGATGCCGACAAAATCCGTCGTGTTCTTCTCCTCCGAGTCGCTTATAGACCCAGGGATTTTCCAACGCGAGATAGGGAGAGGGAGAGGAGAGAGAGAGAGAGGAGAGAGCTTCTCCGTTTTTCGTTTCGCGTTTTGTCGGGTAAAACAAAAAAAGCAGAGTTGCAGAAGACCAGGGAACGAAAGTACAAAATTATGATTTCCGATCGAACGATGCTCCGAGCTTGCGTCGCCGCGAAAATCGCGCCATCGTATCATTATTGCGAGTGTCGTCGATTTCTCTATCGCCTTTACCCCGGATTTTCCGTTTCCAGGGGGGGAAAGGGGGGGGGGGGGGGGGCTCGAAAATTGAACCAACGTTTTTCCATCGTTTTGCGGGCGGCGATCCTCTCGTTTCGTGGTTTCACGGCTCGATGGTGTTTTTCAGACTTTACGGGTACAGGAGTTGGGCAAAAAACCCTTAAGTACATTCGATAATGTGCGGCTGGGAGGTCTCGATGACGCTCGGTCGGTTCACCGAATTTTCCAGATTGTGCAGAGACGTCGAGTTCGGCATGTTACCTGAAAAACGACGAAGGATTCGTAGGCTTAGTCGAGCGAGTTTCACGTGTAATTGGATAAATTTATGCGTACGAAATATTTTCGAGGGAATGTTTCGTACGCATGCTGTGACGAAGCTTCAACTTACCGACATTCATGTCCGGGCCGTACTCGTAGTAAGGCGGAGACCCGACGGCAGTCACCAAGGACAACTCGTCTTCGATGCTGTTCGGCCTGCAACTCGTCGTCTTCCAGTGCGTTCTGAGGCCGCTCGCACTGATGTACTTTTTGTCGCAGGCCTGGCAAGTGTAGGGCCTCTCGTTAGTGTGCAGCCTCTTGTGCAGCTTCAGGTGCACGAACTGAGTAAACTTGTTGGTGCAAAGATCACAGGCGTACGGCTTCTGGCCCGAATGCAGTCTCATGTGCGTTTTTAGATTCGACGTCGAACTGAACCTCTTGTTGCAAATCTCGCACTGATGCGGTTTCTCACCTGTTCCGGACAAACGTAAATTCATCAAATTCCTAAAGTCGTGTGCGAGCGATTACAGCGGAAGCTGGCAAAGCTGGTACATGTGTAGGTAAGTGGAATAGAAAAAGAGCGGCGCCCAAGCAACACTCGAGGGGAAGCAAGGGAGGCTAAACGAAAAAAGTCGAAATCTCTAGAATTTCGAGATTTTCCAAACTTACCCGTATGCACGAGATGATGCTTCTGAAGGTGAGCGAGTTGCGTGAAACTCTTCGTGCAGACGTTGCACTTGAACGGCCTTTCGCCGGAGTGCGTCCTGAGATGGACCTTGAGATTGGATAATTGTCCGAAATTTTTAAAGCACACGTTGCACTCGTAATGCATTTTTCCGTCCTTCTTCTTGAGGGGATAGGGCAGGGATCTGTAGCCTCTGGACCCTTGGGAATTGGGACTGAGCGAGCCGCTCTGGGAGCAGCCGTGATCGTCCGGCGAGAGGGAACTGGCGGGTGAGTATCTGTTCATCGAGGAGGAATTGGCGTGAATCGTCAAGCCCGGATGGTGACCCAGGTGGAGGTTGTGCGTGCCGGCAATCAGCGCTTGGTTGCCGTCAATTTGCATCGTCGACGAGGTCGGTAACTGGTGATTGCTGCTGGTCGCTTCCAGACGCCTGCCGTCGCCGTTCCTCTCGTACATCATGTTGGCGCTTGGCGTCGGTGAGTACGCCGAGCAGTTGATGGACAGCGGAGTGACGGTGTGATGCAGCGAGCCGTTCGGATGGTAAAGTCCACCGTACGGGTACGCCGAGGGCGACTGGATCGGCGAAATCGGCGAGACGCTCTGATTGTTGGCCGTCAAGTAGATCGAGCTGGACTCGATTTGTCCGCTCCCCGAATTGGAGTAGAGAATCGTCGTCGAGCCGCTCGTCGGAGTGGTAGACGGTGACGGACTCTTTGCTTTCCGCCGGGCGATGCAGTTGTTCTGAGTGGTCGACGAGTGGATGGTGCTCGTGGAGGTCAAGACCGTCCCCGGCGAGTGCACGCTTCCCGTACTGGAATAGAGGTTCCCCGGGCTGCCGGACGTGCTGGAGAGCAGATTCGAGCCCGAGCACGGGTGGAGAAGGTTGTTATTGCTAGTGATACTGGAATGCGGATTGCCGGTGCTGGAATGTAGGCTGCCGGTGCTCGAGTGCAAGCTACCGGTGCTCGAGTGCAGATTCGTCGTCGGGCTCGTCAGATGGGAGGAGACGTTATTCGGCGAGCTTAAACTGGAAGCGCAATTGTCAGCCTGTACGTGCAGATTGGAGCTCGAGTCCGGGCTGCAAGGCAAGATGTTGCTGTAGCGATGCGACTTTTTGTACGAGTACGCCATTTCCGTCGGACTGCTCGGCGGTGGCGTGACCGAGTCCACGTGGCCGTTATGGCTCTGATTCGGATGGTCGTGATGGTGATTGGTGTTGCTCGTCACGTTTGGATGGTGGCCCCCGTTGGTGTTGTTGTTGTTGTCGGTATTGCTATTGCTATTGCTATTGTTGCTGCCGCCGTTGTTGCTGCTGTTGTTGTTATTGATCGTGTTGTTGTTGTTGTTGTTGTTGTGGTTGTTGTTGTTGTTGTTGTGGTTGTTGTTGTTGTTGTTGTTGTTGTTTCGAAGGAGAATGTTTTCCAAGATTGAACTGCTCGCGTTGGTCACGTAGGGTCGTACACCCGAGGCCGCGACGATGCTCGGTTTCACCTCAGACTCGTAGAAGGGTTTCGCCTCTTTCTCGGGAATCTCGTCGTCGTTGGTCGTCGGTAGGGCAGTCGGGAGGGCGCTGCCCTTGTGCAGAAGCATCGGGGAGTGTGGTTTCTGTAACGGAATCTCGGGCGTGACGGCGCGACTCGAAGGCTCTTCCTTCTCCTTAGCACCACCACCAGTCTCCAGATTCTTGCCCGATTGAAAGTTGCAGTAGGTCCTGGGCATCTTGATTTTGACTTTGCGATAGTCGTTCTTGACTATCGCGTGGTCCTGTTTCAAAGCACCGGGGCTGCTCATCACTTTGGCATTTTTGCTGAAGTCTAGGACGTAATTGTTTTCCGAATCGGATTCGCTGCTCTCCTCGGGGGGCGTCAGAATCTCGTCGTGGTAGCCGTTGGAGTGGTATCCCTCGTCAGACCTGACGCTGCCGTCGGTCGGTGTCATCTGGCATCGCCTTTCGTAGATGACGGAATCTTTGATGGAGACGACTTCAATTGGCGGCGACATTTCGACTGGGAGAACCGACTGTTGCACTTGTTGTCCTGTCGAGACAAGACGCGATTTAAGAATCACATTAATGCCGCCCTCGTGGATATATGGATTTATCAAAATGAAAGAAATGAAGAAGCACTATCTCTTGCAATTTATTATCTCGCGGGCATTATCGTTAATACTCACTTATTCTCTGAAGCATCAGTTCACCCGTCAGGGGGTAATTGAGCCTTTCAGCGAATTCGCGGCAGTACCACACTAGCAACTCTTGATTCGCATCGATGTCCTTGATCGTGTAAAAATAAATATTCATCTGGAATTGAAAGCGAAACACATTGATCGTCGTGCGAACAAGAGTCATCCAATTGGAGTATCAATGAAAATACGGTTGGATTACTTCTTACCTCATACTGACACGCGATTAAATTTTGCGATTCGGATGAATACGCTGGATTGACGTATCGCATCCAATTCGACTTCTGGACGTCGTAGCCGTCGATGTAGTAGAACAACTCGTTGTTCTTATACACCTGTGACAAAAAAAAAAAAAAAATAGTTGCAAATGAATAGATGCACATTTTTATTTGTTCAATATACACGCGCGATGATATGAAAAGTTTATATGGAAGATAAATGAAAGCGAAATTAGCAGTTGTTTCTTTATCACTGAAATGCGAGGAAAATCCAAACTGAAACTTTAGATCCGTTAAACTCTGCATCGCATTGCATTGTTGCCAAGAAATGGTTGTAAATAATCGTGAAAGAATTTTATTATTATTATTATTATTATTATTATTATTATTGTTGTTTTTTGTTTTGTTTTGTTTTGTTTTGTTTTGTTTTATTTTGTTTTGTTTTGTTTTGTTTTTTTTTTCGTTTAATCAAATTTATTATTGTTCTTAAATAAGGCGAGAATTTCGAGGCAAAAGCATTTCCGAGGTGCGAGGGTCGTGTTTCGAATATTACACGGTTTGATCTGCAGGTACTTATTGCACTGTTTTCTCGCAATCGATTCGGCATGTATGCGAAAAGAGAGAGAAAGAGAGAGAGAGAGAGAGAGAGAAAAACGACGAAGAATAACTTACCCTCCAGAAGTACTTTCGATTCGCGTCTGCCGGCACGGAATCCTTGGTGTAGACCTGTCCTACCAAAGGTCCAAATCTTGTCCCCTTTGGAATACTCTTCGTACTCCACACGCCGAGTACCTGAGAGAAAATCAAAATAAGCGATCTCGTTCGACGAATTAATTGTTTCGGATAACCTCAAAAAACCAGCTATTTTTTTCTTTCTTTTTTTTTTGAGGAACGATAGGATGTGGCAGCTGTTTTACATTT
This sequence comes from Trichopria nigra, assembly GCA_030522945.1. Lineage (NCBI taxonomy): Eukaryota > Metazoa > Arthropoda > Insecta > Hymenoptera > Diapriidae > Trichopria > Trichopria nigra. The sequence goes on along the minus strand of JAPYZR010004553.1, from coordinate 11,088 downwards.
TTTTTGGAACAGCGCGGAAGGCATCGAGGTGCCGTCTTTTATTTTATTTATTTTTTTTTTTTTTCAACGAGAATGCGCGGGTTCGTGCATTATAAGGGATGTGTACCAAAAATAGCATTTGCGAAATTGGGAGTTTCCGTCAATTTTCTTTGTTTAAAATATTAACTATTCAATTATTTAAAAGATAATAAGGAAAACTTGCAATTGTTCGAAATGTTTCGACGACCATTTTAAAATTTACAATTTTATATACCATATGATTAGAATGTGATCTTATTCAATGTCATATATTTGCTGAAATATTGAAGTACATCTTTTTCGCTCGATGTTTGACAATGCTTAATCAATGTTTAACAATTTCGGTACTAGGGGGTGCTAGTGATAATAGAAACGATATAGTTGGCAAGAGAATTTGAGAAACTTACGTCATTGAGAGCCTGGGAGGGCCTGAGGACGAGATTCCTGGGCAAAGAAGCCTCCGCGCGATTCGAGTCATTCAGTGTCGTCGGTGTGTCCGGTTTCAAGAATTCCACATGCTGCTGGAATTCCTCCTCCCGCAGAGACGTGTAATCCCAATCGTTAGCCCCCATCTTTCACTGCAACACGAAAACATTACATAAAACAATTAATGCACTCGTTCTAAAATATACCGCACCGATAGTCGAAACGTATACGTATAACATGTATTTAACGTCAAAGATTAAATGACATTCGCCTTTTCTATAGATGCGGCGTATACCTATATAATTTCATTTCAAAATAAAGAAAGTTTTCGAGATTCGAGTGTAATATAGGAAGACCAGGGGCCGTTTGAAAAACGAGACGTGAAAAATTGCGCGCAACATCGAAAGTGAGAGATTTTGTGAAAAAACACGACGCGGTACGAAAGGGAAGTAAGCCGATTCGGTCGTCCGAAATTCGGTAGGCGGAAAGCCGCCCTGACCCGGCGCGCCGCGGCTGCAGCGGTGCACGCTTTAACACCGCGAAAGTGAAACCCGTCCGTGCATTGATCGACTGCAAGGGGGGGGGGGGGAGCCGTTGGCTGAAGGGGGGCCGGGGGCATAAACTCCCGAGATCCCATCTCCCGTCCCCTCTGCCCCACCCCCGCCGAACAACCGCCGCCCCGTGTATACGGAGCTTTCGCGTCTCCTTGGATTTTGAACTTTCACAACCCCGTTCGTCGACTCGCATTTTCACCCATTTTCACCCATTTTCACGAGACGCTACTCTTTATAGTGCTCGCACTCGTTCGAATTCTGCAAAATGTGGGGATTAGGGGATCGACAAAATCTGGCGAACGAACCGATTTCTATCACCCGTATTGCCCTTTTCCTTCTTAAATCGATATTATTACCGACTTTTACGCGATTGGTCGTTTGAAATGTGCCAAGTGCAGAGCGACGGTGCGATGGTAACGATCCAAAACAATGAAGAGATCGGTCGTAAAGGATCGTGTTTAAGAAACGCGCCATATGATTGCCTAAAACAGCTACATTATGCGCCCCCTTACATTTTATTCCAAACTATATATATACTTGATTGCTTTTGAATTTGCATTGCTTTCAAGATTTGTGCATTTAAGGCGCGATGATCGCACCCTTCACGTCAACCCGGACAACGCCGCGACAACCCCTAGTTTCAAACAGGGACGTGTGGCAAATGCAAAGTTACAAATTTGTATCGAAAAATGTCCTTTCAAAATTGTTTCGAAATTTTACGAATCCCAGTCCCACCCATCACCACACCTTCCTTCATCCGTCGTATAATTCGTCGTTACGTGATAAGTGTGATGTACAACACGCGTAACGTATAAAAGTAAAAAATAGAGTCAAAGTCGCAGTGCGTTGTTTCCATTGCATAAATGCAGACATTTCGGCGGGCACCTACCTACCTACCTACACACACACGCGCGCGCGCACACACACACACACACACACACACACATATATATATATATAGATAGGCAGGTAGGTAGGTAGGGTATATAGGGTATATATACAGGTATGTAGAGGAGATATTGGGCAAACTTACACTTTCTCGGAGCATCGGCTTCGAAGGGAGTCGCCCGGCGCTGGCTGGCCGCGTTCGCTCGATTTTGTTTGTGTACCCGAAACGTTTCACTTTCCCACGAGAAGCATCGAAACTCCTATGGGGGCGGAAGGGTTGGTTGGAGGGAGGCAGGCAGGGAGGTAGGGAGGGTTGGAGGGGCACGAACTCGTGAATCACCACCTAGTACGTCGTCGCCGTCGTCGTCGTCGTCGTGGGAAGAAGAATTACGTGATTCGGTGATTCTTGAGGGATATCGGGGCCAGTTGCATCCTCGGAGACCCGAGGCTCTCGGAGGAGTTGATCGCGTTGCCGGTTTTCCTCAACATTTATTCGGGCGTGCCGGATCGATCGCTCGCCGAACCGACCGGGGGTCCGGGGGCTCCTTCGTGGCGCCGACGAGCGTCACGAGGACATCCGACGCGAGCCTTTAAAACGTCGGACGTTACTCTTGGAAGCTTTTCACCAGGCACCCGCTACTATGTACTGTGGTGGTAGCAGTGAATGTGGTAGTACTACTAGTAATGGTAGTAGTAGTACTAGTAATGGTAGTAGTAGTACTAGTAGTAGTAGTAGTAGTAGTAGTAGTATAGCACCGCTCGGCTACCACTGTCGTCGCGTCGCACTCGACGGATCGCGAAAGCTTCGTCGACTCCCCGACACTGACTCTGTCTGGCCGATGCGGACGATGGCTCCGTTTTAGGTGCGTTAATCTTCAGGAGCGCTTCCGCAGGATACGAGGTTCTCGACGCGTACTACGAAGAACGAACTACGAAGAAGGGAAGGAAGAAGAGGCTGAGGGAAGAAGATAAGGAGAAATGGGAAGAAGAGAAGAGAAGGATTGGCAAGGTTCGTCAAAAAGTCGCGCACGGTAAACAAGTCTGGCGCACGAGGGTGTTCGCGGCGAGTCGCGGATGACACAGTGTGGAACTCGGGTAGTCCTGACCTAGCCCAACGCGGCTCGGCTTGGCTCGTCGCTCCTCGTTGGTATTGGTGGAGCCGCCTGTACACCAGCGGGCGAACCAGCAGAGCGGCGAAGGTGGTGCTGGTGCATTTCGCCGTGCTGCGCTTTCGATCGACCCGTTGCCGGAGGCCTCCCCACCCCCCGCCGCCCCTTCACCCTTTTCCTCGCTCCATCTCATCCCCTCTCGTCCGCGTGTATCTGCTTCCCCCTTTCGCCTCGAAACGATTCCTCCTCCTCCTCCTCCTCCTCCATTTTCGCATGTGCCATCACGCTCGTTCCTCTCGTGCCCTTTCTCTATATATACGTCGTTCGTCGAAGCTTCGCGTTGCTTCTGCCCCTTCTGCCTTTCTCTTATTACCCTCCTTTCTCTTTTTATCGAGGTTCGCCTTCCATACGCTCATCCATACGTGCTTTTTCCCGATTCGCTTTTTTCGGACGTTTTCCACGTCGTGTACGCCGCGTCGCGACTCGTCGTCCCGCTCCGGTCATCGTTTCTTTCGCCTCTCTCATTTTAGCGCACTTTCTTTTCCCCTACCCTTCACGGCCGCGCGGCTTAACGGTGCATCTCTCCCCCTTATCTATCTATCGACGACGTCGCGCGCCCGTTCCTTTCTTCCTTCTCGTCTCTCGTCTCGCCCCCCCCCCTCTTTTTTTTTTTTTTTTTTCTCTTTTTTTGTTAGTTTATAAACGACGTTGATAAACTTTTTAGGGGGTCTTCATTATTGTCATTCTTTAAATCTTAATGGACATTTTTGCAATACGACTTTGGTCCGCTTCAATCAATCGAAGTTTTGTAACTTGGCCGTTTACTCTAGGTATATCTGTCGCAGTTACAGTCCGAGTCGCGTCCATCCCTCTTGAACCGCGTGGCAAGGTTCATCATCGGTCACGACCCATAACTGCGCGCAAAGGTGTACGCATACACACGTAGCAGTGCGGGACCGACGAGGCAGTCTCGATTAAAAAAGAGATCGAAAACGCAATCAGTGATGATAACTGCTGTTCGATAGCGTTCATTTCCCTTTCTCCCTTTTCTTTATTGTAATTGTCGTGCGATAAAGTCAGTGCGTAAAAGTATATTTTAAGCATTATCCTTACTCACCCAAATACAAAACACGAGTTTGGTATCGATACCAAACTCGTGCGTAAAACTATACACTTTACACCCCCTCCTTAAGTAATCTATATATATATATATATATATACGTATACGTACTATATTTTTTACATTAGCGTAGCGGTGTAATTTGTGTAAAGTGGCTGACTGACTTTTTTCACACTCTCTTAATGTTTGCATTATTACTTTTATACTTTATTATTTTTATACGTGCTGCAGTTGAATTTCATTCCATTATAATATGAAGCGAGCCGAACAACTTGGGCTCCAACAAGAGCACGATGTCACTCTAATAAGAGTGAAAACCCGTCAAACACAATCCTGGCAATTTTTCAACAATTATGTTACGAGTATAACGATTTGTATAAATGTTTTTACCTACAATAAATAGTGGCTCAATTTTCACCGTTTGCAGTCGAGGTAAGGAAAGTATAACGATTCAAACGCGACATCTTGCAATTCGCTGAATCGAATCTTTCGATATTTTCAAACATTTTTTATTTTTATTTTCCACGAAGTATTTAGTCCGTGGTGATAATTATAATATCATATCAGAAATTATATAATATTGATTTCTTAAATCTTTCATGTCAGAAATGTTGATGTGATGAAAATGAAGTATTAATCGTCTATGAAAAGCAATCTTTATTAATCAACGCGGCCAACGCATCATTTGAAAAAATATAATATATATATATATATATATATATATATTTTAATTAAAAACAAGGTAACGGGACCTTTCTTCCGAAATCCTCTTCGGGAGTATCTATATATGTATACTGACACGTTTCAAATAGAATATAGGGCTGAAATAAAAAAAAAAAAAAAAAAAAAAAAACAACAGAAAGAAAAACAGAAAGAACGAAAGAAAGATAAGAATCGACGAGAGTTAGCATTAACGATCCCTTCGTCCTTTGCGGTATACTAAAAGAAAGGAAGAGGAACGCGCGGAATCCGAGAGGAAATGGGCGAAAAAAAGAAGGTAAAAGTGTGACAAGACAATCGAGTGTCACCGCGCGCGCTTATATATTATTGCGCCTCGATATACAGTAATATACAGTACAGTGCCTGGCGCCATGCGCGGGGCTTGCCAAGACCTATTACAAGGATACCGCGATGCTCTATACGTGCGTATATGTATATATGTACACGAGGAATGCGCGAAAACGTCGATATATTATAAAGGAGCATCATCCGAGTACACGTAGCGCGTGTCTGTGTGTGTGTGTACAGAGTCAGAAGCCACCTCGATTTCACGCCGCAGCTCGAGTCACGGTCTGGGCCAGAGCCGAGAGTCACGGCCTCCGGCCGTTCACATTGCGGACGCGTCATCGCGTTCCTATTACGTTCCGCGACTTTTCGGGCCTCAAAAAGTTCAACGAACCCGAGGGATTGCGGCGACCGCGCGGACCGGTTCTTCGCGCATATATATATTGCGTTTCGAGACTTTCGAGTATGCGCGTATGCATGTATATATGCCCGTTTTACCGATGCGAAGGCGATTACGTGGGCGAATCTCAATTCGACGCGTAATCGGACGAGATGCGATTAATCATTGCCCAATCATTGCCCGATTTTTAAAGAAACTTGAAAACTTTGAAGCTCGTCGCGCGGCGTCGAAACGAGCAGAATTTGATTCCCTATTTGCACAAGTTAAAATCGGTAAACTTATATCCCTCGGTAGACAATACTGTCGTAGTGTCGTGTGACTCTTAAAGAAATAAAGAAAAGATTGCGTATGTAACATTATTATATTATAGACGAGGAAGGATTCAGGTAAGTTTAAATTCTTCACCAGGAATGAAGCGAAGATTATATATATATATATATATATCGTTACAAATTGATGACGATGATTTTTAAGCACGTATATATACATATAGATTAGGAAAATGGACATTGAGGCAGGTTAGGTTGCTGCGACACATATATATATATATATATAATAATGCGAGCGATGACGATCAGAATCGCGGCGCTACATCCTTGAACGAGCTTAGAAAAGAAAGCGACCCAAAAAATCCGGGTAAATAAACCACGCGATCGCGCATCGTCGACATCATCAGGCGGCCGTCGAAGAAGCAATCGTGCTGCTTGCTGCACTCTTTACGAAATGTAATACCTACATACGGTTCGCGACAAAAATCCTGGGGGTTCCAACTCGAGCGGCCCATTAAAACAAAAAAAAAAAAACAACAAAAAAGGATAAACACCAAACGCATGCACACACATCAGCCTTGAGACGGTATACAGATGCATTTATATATATATATGTGTATGTATAGGTATACGCGCGTAATACGGCATGAGATCGCGCGAGTCTCGAGGTCTCGAGCGAGATGAGAATGGGGCGCGCGTGTCCTCGTCTTCTACTACTTAGAGAAGAATTTCTGCGCGAATCGCCGGCGACTACTAACCCAGATACGCTCGGCCGGGGTCGTTGATCTTTTCCCTCCTCGGACTACTCCTCGCGCATAGGAACTACTGTACCAGATATCAATTTTCTATGCGGTTCCTCGACAAGCACCAGCACCAGCAGCACCATCAACAGCAGCAGCAGCAGCAACCTGTACTCGACGCAAATTATAATAGCATATAGTAGACGACGGGTGATGCTATTCGAGTTTGGTCGGCCTCTGCTACGGCAGATATATATACTCGCTATATCATATATATATATGCTTACCGATTCTATATATATCTTCATATACATCAATATTATATCTTTCTTTCTAGATATTCTTTTCCATTCTTTCCAATTCGTCAATACTTTCGGCGAAGAAACTGAACTTGAATTAAGAATTGCGACATTTGTCCGTATATTCCCGAAGAAACTACACCGTATATATATATATATATATTATATATTGTATCTCTGGCATTTTGAATTTTGAAAAGCTGATGTCAGATTCGTAGTCGGCGACTCGGAAATCCTCCGAATAATAGTACAATAGTACTATAGGTTTTGAGACACGAAACTAAGAAAATGTGGCAAACGCATAAATTATTAGATGAAAATTTATATATATACATTCTTCCATTTGTGGGCTTATATTATTTGCTTGATCGTTTAAGAAAAATGAATAACATTTTTTAAATATAAATAATCAGTGTATATATATTTATATAAGATTTCATCGTTTGATGTTTCCTGAAGATCCTAATACTGTCAACGCGGCAACACGCGCATTTAAACGATGTGAATTTTGTGAAAAGAAAAGTCCACGAGAGTATGTAGGATGTCAAGGACTGTGCCCGACCCTTATTATATTGGCGACTGTGTCCGGGACGTGGCTGAAACGTGTAGATTAGATGCCCAGAATGCATATGATGCGGTGAGATTGAATTCTCATTTCAGCGTGTCAATGTCAAAGTCCTCATCCTTATTATTCTCTCTCGCGGAGGAGTTGGACGGAAATGTAAGCCGGAAAAGCGAACCGCCGGGAGCGAGTAGTGAATTATTATAGCGAAGCGACTATCTGCCGCGTCACGCGCATATATGTACATATCTATGTGTATATATGTACTTGTAATGTGTATAGTGGTAAACGGCATATCGGTCGAGGTTCGTCTCTCTCTCTCTCTCTCTCGCTATCTGTTTCTTCGTCAAACTCGCCGCGCGCCGCCCCGCGATGCAGACCTGATGGCGGAAAAGAAGGTCTCTACCGGTCGTTGTCCCACTTGGGGCCCGCGTGTACCTTGGACTTGGGCCGATCGTTCTTTAGCTCGTTTGCTCTTTCGCGCGCGACGCGTATATCTACGCCATGGGCACGCTGCGCCGGCTAACGAGGTTCCGACGATACCCCCGTGACGACGATGACGCCTGGGAGACCTCGTTGTAGCGCCCAGCATACACATATAGATGTGTGTACACGAATGGAAAGAGGTGATCTACTCTCTCTCTCTCTCTCTGTTGGCTAAACTATATAACTGTACACGGGGACGCGCGAGTCACGTGTATTACATATATATATATATATATATACGTTCGACGTCCGATTATGCGTGTCCATGTATCTCGTCGTTTGTGGGTGACGGTCCTCTCCTTCTCCTCTATATGCACTCGTATCGCTTATACACATATATGTACGAATATATGTACTTACGCACGTGGGAGTTACTTACTTCCTTCCGTTCAGACCATCGTTCGTTCATTCATTCATTCTCGTCGGTTCGATAGCGAAATTTACCGTTTATATGTACTCTTGTCAAAAAGTGACTCGTCGTGCCAAGCAGGCAATTCCGCACGTGCCGACTTCCCAAGACCAAGATTACCGTTGTATATTATTGTTGTAGCTGCGAGGAACGTCGAGAATGAGATAGATAGACAGGCAGATAGATAAATAGATAGATATTGAGATAAATAGGTAAAAAGATACGACCGCGAATCTGCGATGGTATACGTCATACTTTACTAGATCAATATTAACGAATAAAGTAAAAAGTATATATACGTGTATATATATACTATACTACCGCACATGCATTTAAAACCAAATATTAAAATACCGAGTTATTGTTCCTTTTGAAACATGTACAATTGACACGACTGAGTTTTTAAACGTATATATATATATAATTGAGAAAAGGAATCGAAATAAGAAGTAATAAAAGACGATCGTCATCATCATCGTCATCATTTTGTCATCGTTGTAATCCTAAAATAAAACGTGAAATATATCGTTCAACTTGAAAATATAATTCCGAGTTTGAAAAGGGTATAGGTATATAGGAATGGGGGGAGGGTTTCGAACATTGACTCGGTATATACGGTTGCGTTTACGGTCAGAATTATACGCGTACTACGTGATGTATACGTTATGCGTATGCGTGCAGAATGTCCGGAAGGTGTTCGGCAGCTATATGTATATATGTATGTATAAGAGCGTATGAAACTACTAGTAACCGCAATACTCGGCAATATATATATATAAGTATATAGCGAATGACCTCGAAGTAGGCCGAGTCGAAAGTACGCGGAAGAAAAGTGTTTTCTTGGACAAATAGTTTTAGTTCTTGCATCCTCTGGCGCATCCGATCCTCGTCGCAGTCGCCGGCTTATTTATCGCCGCTATATACGCCATCAGTCGTCGACGTAATTGCGCGCGCGCGCGATTCCGAACAATGACCGCGACTCATTTTCATCGTTCCTTCTTTCACGCTGACATAATTATATGCGCAAATTATATACATATAGTTAAATGATAACTATAACCGCGAATCCGAGCCTATATATATATATATATATATATATATATATATATATATATATATATATCTTTGATCTTGTAAACGGTGTCGGCTGCGTTTTTCCGATCATATATATATTTCTGTTCATATATTGTATTGTATATATTTCTGATACATAACGTATCATACACATACGTGTATACGAAAATAGAATCATCTCATATATGATATACGTTATGCGGGTATACGCATAAAGAAATGAGATTCTCACGTTATATATATACACATCGTAGCCTTTTCATTCAATGTACATACACACACACACACATATATATATATATATAGAAATTGCGTGAAGTAGGATTCCGGCAAACAAAATAATCATTGTTGTATAAGCGTTCTACATTTTGTAAACGATATATGAAATATGAAATGTCGAAGGATTAATAAATACTACTACATACTACTACTATACTACTACTACTACTTCTTTTTTGATTCTTCTCAATTACGGGGATTGCAACCGTATATATAGTTATGCTGTTATTAACAAATTTATTAACAAATGTTTAATATTGCATTTTAAGAATTGTAACTTTAAAGAAAATTTCATCAAAGATTCGTATTTTAAATATAGATTTCTTTTTTTTTTTTTTTCTTGTACCGTGAACAAAATTACGAGAGCATGAATCAGAAGATAAAAATCGAGCTTATAATAATAAAGATGAAAGAATGAAGAAAAATTGTGAAAGAAAGGATTTTCAAATCGATTCTAAAAGAATATGTAAAGAAAATAGTAACGTGACACTTTCGAGGAGAATCTTGGCGCAATATATATAAGTCGTCGAGTGAAAATAGGAACGGAAGCTACATCATTGGGTATACACAAATACACATATACATATATATATGTATATGTGTACTAGTGTATGTATATGTATGGGTGTATATGTATAATAGGGGTCCGAAGTGTGCATTTGCATCGGCAATCAAAGTTAAAGCACCGTTGCTCGATCTATGCATCCATATAGATATATATATGTACATATATGTATGTATGCTATATACATACCGGTCGGGCGCAGGTGATGCACGTGCACGTACGTATATATACATACATGATGGATATACTTGCATGTATGTATATATATATATATATATGTACATACTGCTTGGCTTGGATTATGTGTATATGTAGGTACGCGATGCCAAAAGTAAAACCGAATTCGTTTTCGGTCGGACAAGCCGATTCTTATCGCAACTTCCTCTTCCGCCCGCGTCTCGCAGGGTCATTACGAAACTATACACATACTTCAATATATATGTATATGTATATATATATGTCGTATTCGGAAATATTTCGGTCACTTCAATATATTTATATTTATTATACAATAATTAATTGTTGACGTTTCACAGTTTGTTTTCGCCTCCTTCTTTCGCGCAGTATATAATAGTGCCATTGACGACGCGAGCCATTGAATTATATCGTCAATAATAAACGAATTGAGAAAAATGATCGACAAATAAATAGTCGTAGTCGTAGTCGTAGTCGTAGTCGTAGTCGTAGTCGTAGTCGTAGTATAATTTTGTCGATTAACTACAATAAGAGAATTAAGTTGACTAACTATATATATATATACACAAGTTAATTAACCAAGTTGAAAAGCAAAAAGAAACTAGGGGCTTCGCCCCTGCGGCCTCCGGCCGCCAACCCCACCAAGGGGCTCCGCCCCCTGGACCCCCGGCTCGCTTCGCTCGCAAGATT
>JAPYZR010004551.1:0-12866 GCA_030522945.1 Trichopria nigra | reverse complement strand
GCATTATATTATTAGAAATCTATTTTATTATTTAATTATACATCAGTTTATGACGCTGAAGTTTTAATTGAATTGAGGACAAAGAAGAAATACATTCTAGGATTTAGGTTTATAATGATTACGATTGCAATTGTATTTGACAGGTTAACCTCAAATCAAATAAAGTTTTAGCGGACGCCAATATTCATCAATTATGGCCAAATACTGCTCATTTTCTGCTACATTTCGAGCTGGTTTCTGTAACAGATTATGGGCATCAATTGTGGCTAATTCTTGGCCAGTGACCATTTCAGATGGTCACAATTTCTACCAGGGGAGAGGGATGCCATTTGTACCAAAATATGATCCAAATGCTGGTTTCATTATAGCGAAATGTTTTCGGTTCAATTTTTGTCATCAAAAAATTGGGCAAATAAAAAAAAAAGGGCAAAATACCCTTAGATGGTATTCTACAATACAGCCACGAAAGGCCATCCGTAGATCATTTGGCATACGAAACATTTCTTGCAGGCCCCTTACGGCAATGTATCTAAATTGGCAGCAGGGGCTAATCCAAAATAACTCGCCATAAATTAAAGTATATCAATCGAATCAAATTGTAGAAAGAATCACATCATACAATGTTATCGGTCAGCTGTGGGGCTCCCGATTAAGTTGTTTACTGTCGCTCTTCAATGCAGGAAAGTCGAAATATAATCATAAAAGAGCTTTCATTGTACTTGAATTTTAATGTCTTTTTTTTTACTACCCTCACAGAAAAAAATATGTTCGATTTTTTTAGTGTTTACACCCATTTTTTTAGTGTTTACACCGATTTGGGTGTCATTTCGGACCCCGAACAATATTTTTTGGTGTACATTTCCGTAAGGGTATGTTTTTCTTTACATTCTTTTGTTTAATTGAAAAAGCTTCAATATTTTTAGAAATAAACGAAAAAGGAAACACGTTAAAAATAGTGATTTTTATGGATTTATCATGACTTTTACCATGCAAAATGGATTTCCGTAAATTTTTACGGCGATACCTGTAATCGCAGCACATCAAAGTACGAAAGAACCCATAGGTGTACTAAAAATTATTAACAAAATTATAATTTTCTACTAATTAATATTACATTTTACTATGAATTACGCAATTGTATATACGTATAGCAATGCATCCAAGCAAACTAGGTGTTAATCGTATAATTCAAGAATTCATAAGTTAATAACTACGTGAATTATATGAACTTATGCATTTCAAGCATATTTATACGTAATCGCATTATTTGAACCTTAAGCGTAGGGGGAATTGATTTAATAGAGCCATAAAATAGAGAACGACGAATCGAGGGTGTGCAAGTTGGAGCGAAACAAAATATATAAAGCTCCGAGTGAAAAGTCTTTAATGAAAATCGACTTGGCTCGAGGTCAAGTAGATCGACGCCCTGGAGAAGGATCAAAGCTCGAGGTTGCTCAAGGGGGTTGCGTTTATATCGCCTGTGAGAATCGAGCCACTTTTTCGCTCCACTGACTGACCGGCCTACTTGTTATCGTGTCGAGAATGAGCCAAGTCGGCATCTATATATGTATGTAGGTACTCCTTCACTGGTCAGACCCCTTGGCCTTGGCCCTCCTTCACGCAATCTTCCGGCCGCACTCTCTGCGTATTGACTTATTTCATAAATAACAATCGCAACTTTTTACCCTATAATTTTAACATTTACAGGCGCCCCTGGCACAACGTTCTAGCCACGTGTTTTTGTTTATGTCGCCATTGTTAGGAAATAGCGACTAGGAAGCAATTATGAATTTTCCTTAAAAATTAAAAGCATGATTCATGCTTATCGCGTTACTTTTTGCCGAGTTTGCGTGAAGTCTCCTGACAGTACTGACAGATTTCCACTTTACCGACATTCTAAAGTGTAGGATTTTCTCAAGTACGAGCATAAAGTAAAATGGCACGTTAACATTTTCGAAGACCAAACGTTTTGAATTTGTCGTTTCTTCATTATTTCACAAATTTAAAGATGACCAGAAACCGGTATCATAGCAAAAATCGCATTTATAAAAAAAAAAATAAAAAAAAAAATATAATAGAACCTCGCAAACATTGCGTTTTTTCAGTATTTTCGAAAAAACAAAACTGGTATACGTAACTTTTCAAAATGTTTAGTTACACTCCGTTCAAATTGCGATCTCAAGAACAGCTTGATATTTTTATAGATTTACGATCTATTACTACTTATCTATTACAAAAAAACTCTGATCCCTTTTTTTAATTATTCGGATCATTTTCTAAAAATGTTCTATGCAATATATATTATATGTACTATGCTCTGGTTTTTTGAACACAATTCTTTAATTCAATTAATGTTATTTACGATTCTGTCATAATATACGTGTGTTTTGTGCAATTTATTATTTTTATTTGTTCCACTTATTACAATAAACATATCGTGTTATGCATACATATTTTTTATTTGATTGTATATTTCATTCATGCCTTTATTCGATCCTTTTCAATCATTTTTAAGAATTCATTTAATTTATTTTATAGTATCGGTAGCAAAAATGAATAAAAAAGGCTGAAAACAGCAAATGTCCGCATCAATTTATTAAAATAAATATTATACATATATATTATAAAAACGTTATGTAATCATATAACTGTGCAATTTGTAGAATTACAAAGCAGAATAGTATTATATTAAGTATTGTTAGATACAATTATTTTATCAGTTTCAATTAAGGTCTGTATATATCAGGAAGTCAACTGTTATCGCGAAGTGAGAAAAGTATTATGTATCTCGCTTCCATCTATAAAATCTAACGTATTATTTCTGTTCTGATAAATAATATTTTTTCATTTTAAAGTTTTGATATCAATATAAAATGTTTGTTAAATATTAATTTTCAACGTTATAGTTCGAAAGTTTAACAATTGTTATCGTTATATTAATATCGTTGCGAAACAGTTTAATACGTTTTATTATGACAATATTTTTTTAGTAAACTTTTAAGAATATCGAATCTTAAAAGTGTATTTCTCTTGAAGACTCGGTATATATCGATGGCAGTTGTGCTACTATAGTGAAAGTCAAAGGTATTAGCAAACTAACGAGGGAGTAAGAGGTGGACCTCAGAATTAAATTTAAAATACATCCGATACAGTGTTCAATATTTTTTGTTTGATGTTGAAATTAACTCTAATGAGCAATAAAGGAGATTACAATTTTTTGTTAGAAAATGTATTGATATATATGTTAGAGCAACAATACTGAAAGAACTTATTGCTTCACGTCGAAAAATCTATCTTCAATCATTATTGCTTCGGGAGTGTGGAATTCGCCCACCTTAGATCAAGTCAAGTAATAAGCCAAGTAAAGAGCTTCCATATAATACTTTCATAATATAGAATCAGTATAGATGTTGTATTAAAACTGAATTAAAAAAATAAAATAATAAACTAATACGCCCAAGAGATGTTAGAAAATATTACAGCCTAAATTTGTATGGTCTGACTAGTCTTGTCTCTTTCCACTCACGCTGTATAATGTATTTATAATGTTGTGGTATATATATATATATGATTTTTACAAACTTTACATGTCGTAACGCATTGATTTTCTGTTTTGTATACTTCCATTACGCGTATACATATATAGATCGAGGTGCAGTTTTTCTAAACACTTTTTTCAAATTTCAATTTCTTCGAAATCGTTATTTTGTAATTAAATATTTCTGTAATAATTTTCTTCTGAAATATATCTAAATTAAAGGCTAAAATAAAACAAAAATAGAACACGGTGCCGGATATATTTTAAATGTAATCCTACGGATCCCTCTAGTTAGGCATGTATGAAATATATATATAAAATGAAATTTAATTTTAAATGAAATGAGTTATTAATGTACGAATAAAAGAACAGTATGCATAATAATGGTTGAAATGAATGAATCGAAAATCGATAAATTAACGATATGTTTATTGCAATAAGTGGAATAAATAAAAATAATAAATTGCATAAAGAACATATATATTATGACACAATAAATACAATATATGAAACCTTGATTCTTATATACAAAACCGCGACTCATGTTGCAATTCGCAAGAAGTTAATCTGCAGTTGTAATCAAATTTACACAAGGACTGATGTAATCTCAGTGAGCTTCACGTTAGTAATGTAAGACGGAAAAAGTTCGAGATCTTTCTGTCTATCAATATTTAATTGTATTAAAAGTGAAATGCATGTAGAAATATTTCATACATATTTATCTTTGAAAGTTTTTGCAATTTTCAAAAAAAAATTAGTTCGTGCATTTTTTTTAATCATTGCTTTATAAACAAAAATTTGTATATATTCTAAATGAAATATTTGAAATAAAACTGTAAATACTTACGTTATTTCGTGCCCCAACATCAGACCCTAACTCAATCATCCTATCGAGCAACGCCGTGCGATTGTCTTTGACAGCATACATCAACGGTGTCATTCCCGAAGTCTGCAAATAAACAAAACATTTTGAAATACCTTCCTTTGTAGTATGTTAACATCCATTGATTTTTGACTTTATTAATTAATGGTTGATCAATCTGTTCTCGATTCAAAAAGAGCAGGCGAGCTTGAATCGATATTATAGAAAGTTGAAAACAGAAATAATAACTAATAACCAGGAAATAAATGCAAGAATAAAAATTGGGCACATTTATTTTATTATATTTATATTATTTATCTAATATCGAAGGTAAATCCTGGCGTATACTTGTACAGGAATTAGTAGAAAATTCTTTTTCTTCAAAAAGAAGCAATTTATTTGTCATGGTTATGGTATTTAGACAGGGTGTAAATCATTACATATTAAATTGGCTTTCAAATACAAATTATGTAATAATAAAAAATAAGTTAAAAAGCAATAAATATTAGATACGTGCACGTAGTGCACGACACCTCAGTATGGCTTTGTTTAGTTTTTACGTAGATTAAAAAACTTACAGGGTGGATATAAACATACTTTTTTATTTCATGCATAGGAGCATATTATTAATTAATTCAATTCACTAATGTAAAAAAAAAAAACGTTAACTTTAGGAAAGCTCTATATATATACTAACCATATATAAAAGCCTATATATAGGTACATTGGTTTTTCTTGTACATTTTTTTCTTATAAAGATCATTAATGGCGTGTGTATCCAACTGCCATAAGCTATATTCAGAAGAGTTTAAGAAAACATTCAATAATTTATGAAAATTACAGTTCTGGATAAATCTATGCTTTGCGATTAAGTTTCTTTTTATCATGAATATTTAATACCATCAGAACGAATAATTATTATTAATTGGACAGATCGACTTTATCAACTGTTTTATACACTATGAAGGAAAAAAATTGCACATCAGTGCCTTATACATACCTAACAAACTTCGTAATGTTTAAAGCGATCAACAAAGTTCATGTAAATATTTATATAAAGTGCCAATCATACGATAAAACGTAATTAATCTCAACCTCCGTTTAATATTTCACTCTCTGATCTATTTAAAAATTGTAATACGTTTTGTTCAACGGTAAATCTGTTATATATATAATAAAATCGAATCGTTCAAGATCTCAGAGTGAAAAAGGGTGGTAACTTTCTATTATTATATCATTGTGAAATGTTTTCCCTCGTGTCCATTAAACGTTTCATGGTAATTAATTAATTACTTTTTTTTTTAAATTATACCTTTCGAATCAATGTTATAAATATTTATTTTTCTAAGATCAATTAAACTGTATACTAACATCGTAAGAAATTAATTTTTATGATATTTGAGATAAATAATAATGCTCATAAATATTTCTTTAATTTTTTTCTCTTACTTATTGTCTGCAAATGTCATACTGAAAAGAAAAAGGAAAATATAAACCGATAAAACAATGAAAAATACAAATAACTAAAACTAAAAAGAAAAGATTTTGCAACTAAATAAATGTATTTATATTTTAATTTATAATAACTAAGAAATTTGAATCAAATTTTTGTTTGCTCTTATCTCGATTTTTTTTAAGTTGAATGAAAAATGTAATAAATAAACTATTCAACAAAAAAATAATTGGAATAATATTAAATTTTTTTAACGTTAACCAATTGCTTTTTTGTATTTTTCATAATTTTTGTTCCTTTTGTAATTAATTTGTTTCATTATTAAAAAATGAAAATTTACGAAGGTTTCGCAACAATAACTTAATAGTTTTATTTAATAATTTCTCAATTGTTTGTCAATAATCACAAAATAATAATTCTTGAACAATAATATCTAAATATTTTGTATTTATTTCTGTTATCAGTTGTTGCACAGTTCTCAATCATTTTTCAAGTTAAAAAATGAAACAAATTTAACTTTTAACAATTGGAGTGGATTAACTAAATTTGCTTCAATTTATTTTTACTCTGACATTTGAGCAATAAAATTCCTTTATATATCGGAATGTCCTATGTACAACAGTAAGATGTTCAATTTATGTCGGC
This sequence comes from Trichopria nigra, assembly GCA_030522945.1. Lineage (NCBI taxonomy): Eukaryota > Metazoa > Arthropoda > Insecta > Hymenoptera > Diapriidae > Trichopria > Trichopria nigra. The sequence goes on along the minus strand of JAPYZR010004551.1, from coordinate 6,368 downwards.
ATTATTACATCTAAACTACAACATAAACTTGTCCAAAAATGTATATTCCTGAAATTTTACTATTATTATTTTTTCTATTAATTTAATTTTAGTCTGGGTGTAATTAAATTATATGTGTAAGTCCGGTACATTGCATATATATCAACATCAAAATCCATCCATATGTACATTATATTTCAAGAAATATGCATTATGAACCATAAAATTTTATTCATGGTGTAGGTTACTTTACTTTCAATCTCTGAGCAGAAATTTCATGAACGTGTCTCTTAAAAATTGTGACTGAGAATTTCATTAAATTTTATTTTCTATTTACATTTTCTTGCATTAGTGTGCACTAAAAGTGCATGTAGTTAATTGAGATTTTTAACAGTGTTTTCATTGTCGTTTCCGAACAAAAAATAATTTTTTTTTTAGAATATTTATAATTTCGGTCGTGTTGAACGGACATTTCTTTTCTGTCAAAAAATACAAAAAATACAAAAATTGATATGTAATGTAGATGAAATAATTTACAAAAACAAATTTTATTGAATTTCTTAAATTCTTTATCATTCATTTTTATAATTCCTAATATGAAATTATTACTCATAAAAATTAAATTTTTGCTAGCTTAATACAAGACTCTTTTGCAATTTTTTTCAAAATGTTTCAGACTGCAGGTCGAGTGACTAATGCATGAAGATTATATTCTTATAGACTTGGATAATATATCATCATTATTTAAATAATGTTGGATCACATATTTATATACAAACAAATATACACATTAATAGTTAAAAAACGTTATTGAAAACGTATTTTAAATATATTAAATATACACATATATACATATATCTACTAATTCATTTACGATATAAAGTGCAGCATTTCCCTGATCAAAATTCCTAGTAAGATCTCATATAAGAATCCAGATATGAACTTGAAAACAACTCAAAATTGCATGTATAATATGATGAAAAAAGATTCGCATGTTATATCTAACACGAAAAATGAATGTCAAACTGAAATTAAAAAGAAAATATAGTAGATTCAAATTCTTTAGAGAATAATTTTCCCTATAAGGAAAAATACATCGAAAAAATGTTGATCGAGCTGACCTCCCGGTTTGTTTGATATTATCGGTGAGAAATTTGAAGGTGATTAAATTTTTCACGTACTTTACAAACGGTACTTCTTTTTTATTAACACTTCCGTGGTCGACACTTAAAAAAATGTTATTATTGACGCCGATTACTTTTATTTTAATTTATACTACTTTAATTACGCACTATACGCGTAAACCGGGAGAACAAGTCCGCCAATTTTTTTTTCCGTCAATTTAGATTTAGTAAATGGAACCAGTTTATATGGCCAGTTTTTCTGATCCTAGAGCTGTATACGTCTGGGACAAGAAGAATTGTCCAGAGGCTGCCTTAAGGCGCTATTTGGTGTTCGATTATTCCAGTAGACGAATTTGTATTGAAATGAATTCGAAAGTGATTAAGAGGTCCAGAAGTGGCCTTCGACAGCGAAAATCTCAATTGGTTTAACAATCGTGAAGAATTCGAATTTTCACTGCTGAGACCCATTTCTCGACCTCTCAATCTCTTTTCCTTTAAAGAGATGCTCCTAGCAGTTCCCTCATTATAAAAAAGTAATATACATTTTATACATTATTCCTTGCACCGAATGAAAGACTCTTTCTTATAGTTAATGAATTCCTTATAGGCAAGTTGGTTCTGTCGCGGATCTATATTCTTTGCCTATGATGTTTACTATACCGGAATCATTTGTCATGAACAACATGGAATTTCACTGAAAGCTCACATGGGTTCTCAAATGAGATGTTGTTTAGCATCTGATTCAAGAAATGTTGGTCAGAGCTGCCCACTACTGTAATCTTTTTACCACCCTGGTAGAAATGGACCTTGATCTCGAGTAAAAGCGTTACGTATCCGGCAAGGCCTCGTAAGATATGTACTGCTAAATTTGAGGCCAAGAGAGGCATTGTATGGAAAATCAAAGGCAATCAAAGCCAATATCTACCAGGGCAAAGCCAATGTATACACGAGGTGTTTTCAAGACGACCCTCATGATCATACCACCGATGGAACCTACCGGGTCCATGACACCTGCCAAAGGCGCAGGGTTCCCATCCTCAGCGGCATTCTGGGCCACCTTCTCCAGCGATTTGAGCAGCTGGTCCACGGGTGACCATTCTCCGCGAACAGCAGCCCCGAGGAGGCGTTGTGCCGCCTCTCTCGCGGTTGCTCCCGCGGATCCAGGTTTGCTACCCGGTTGTGCCGGCTCTCCACTTCCGGCCACTCCATTGCTAACGGTCGACGCTGACCCACCGTCATCCTTGCCGACCGTTGGACTCTCCTCTTTGCTTGATGGACTGTTCTTCTCCTCTTTTTTTCCTGTTCCCGAGGTCTTCTTACTGTTGCCGCTCATGTTACGTCGCACGGACTTGACTCGCCGATCATCTTTACCTCGAGTTTACTCACGCCTGTTCCCAAGTGCAAACTAAATCAACCTCTCCCAATTCTCCAGATGGTTTATGTCACTATCCAAATCTTGAGTTTATTGTTGCTTTGTAGTGTGAAGCTGTGATACGTTCTACGTAGAAATATCGTAAAAAAACGAAACCTTTACTCTGTTTACTCGATACAAAAGAATCGTCGTGGTCGATGAGTCCGTGGTTACGAACCGAGAAAGTAAACAAAACGTTTTCCTCGATGGGAAACCCCTCTTAAATTTTCAGCGTTTTGCTCGATCTCTTCACAATGTCGTCATCTCTACTTTGGGTCGAAAACAAAGTGCCCAACTGCTTTTGACGAGAATGTGATCAATGCTCGCGTCGACGCTCCCATCAATCCAATCCAATCCAATTACAACATCCGGTCTGGTCCGTGATTAAAAGTATGAAACTGAATTTGTTGGGCGACTTCACTAGTGATGTTGTCAGAAAGTCCGTGATCGCGACCGGGACAATCGTAGGACCACTCGGATAAAAAAACAATAAGAAAAGTCCCGACTCCGGATCTGCGGTGTTGGCGAGACGAATTTCACCGCGGCTCTGACGGAGACCTTCGGCGCTGGCTCGCTGCAGAAGAGGGTGGCTTTCGAGACCCGGTCGTGCAGGTGGGATCGACCAATCGCGTAGCCGCCGCCGAGGTTCGTTAGGGAAATGCCGCACCGACACCGAGACCTTTTCCCTCCGCTCGTATGCACGCGGATCTCGCGGCTGAAGGTGGATTATGCAAATGTATTGGTGGATGGTAAATGGTAAGACGGTAAGAAAGCGGGGGGTTGTGGTAGGGGGCGCCGGGGGCTGGACTGCCGTCGACACGCGACTTCCGGTTGCGAGGATACTAGGCACGCCATCGGGGTATTCCGTTCCTTCCTCGGCTACGGTTATCACCCTCTCCTAGTATGCACACTTGGTATTACTATATATGGATATATTCGTATGTGTATATCAGCGCTTTCTTTCGTCTTGTCATCCCCGGACTCGTTCATCCGGGATCGGTGTATTTTCGATGTTTCAGAATTTCCTTCCATTCGATGATCGATCGCTATCATGCAACTCGTAATTTAAACGGTTTTTTTCTTCTTTTTTCCTTCATTGCTCCCGCGTCCAAGTATTCGTTTCCTAAGTACATACATACACATATGTGCAATCCTATACATACAACAGTTCCCTAAGCGCGTTTAATGAAAATGCAAAGTTTCGAGCTGCTATCAATTAATGTCTGCTATAAATTGCCCTTCTTCTGAAATTTCGAGGAAATGTTAGAATGGATAGTTTCTATTGCAACAATCAATTCAATTTACGTGCATGCCTATTTTAACGGCTGTATCGCTAAAAGCCATTAATGCCTGTTAGTGAAAAGATTCATTAGTCGCAAAAATGCCGGCAATTTATCGCTGCCAAACACCGAGCATTTTTTGGTGCATGATATACATATAGTTTTTTTTTTTTTTAGAACGGATTGGATTTTTATTATTTAAAGAATATATGTTTTTTTTTCTATTGTTAACAAGTTTTCAATCTTTTTCTCGATTAATATTCATTAAAATATGTAATGACCGTTTTTATTTCATTTTGTCCAAAAAAAAAAAAAACAGATCTTACAATTTTGTTGATTAAAAAAAAAAAACATTTTCTTACATGGAGTATTCCACGACAAATTCCCACATGGGATCCCATATGGGAATTTTCAGTAAAGAAAGGTTATACAATGCTTATTATTTCACGAAGTGATCAGCATTTATTAAAAGAACTTTGAGTTATTGACGTCAGCTTCTCATAGACTGTTGTCGAAGTGAAAGCACTTTACGTACGAGGAACAGTTTTAATAGTTATAATGGACTATTCTTCATAGCCTCAACTGTCAACACCTTTACAGACTATAGAAGAATGAAAATTGCAGTTGCAGCGCACTACACACACGTTTTAATAATAATCTCACCTTTTATTGTTTTTTTATCCAATAATATTATTAGGGAACATTTAGGGTTGGATAGAAAAGTCATATTAGATCTGACATTTTGAGTTACACAAATTTGTTTTCACACTGTATATACAAATATAACGTTTGAAAAATCGATCGCCATTTTGGATCTGTCCTTTTGGCGAGTTTGTAAATATACTGACTTCAGATTCGTCATCGGTGAACTAAACAATTTATATTAGATAACAAACTTCATTAAAATCTCTCCACATCGTTTAGAATATATTCTACACAAATCCCACTTTAGTCATTATTCTTTATCCATTAACCTTGATTTTTGAAAACAATGTCTCGAGATCGTATAAATCTTGAGAAAATACTATTTTGCGTTTTATTATTTTGTTTCGAATTCGATTGCAGATTCTTTCACTTTTTGAGTTACTTATTTAAAAACTTATTTTTCTTATTGACAAGAAAACTGTTAAAATTATACAGAAAATATATATAATACAGTGATCATATATGCTCCATTTGATGATAATCGTCAATGGATTAAAAAATTAAAGGTTCATTATAGAATGATTCAAATATAGATTTTTCAATGTCATAACTTTTATCTTTAAATAAGAATCTGCTTTATTCTCAAATCTGATGTAAATAAAAAAATAACTAGAACCGTTCTCATGAACATCATGTTCTATGGATGGATTTTCAAATGTATTCGATGAAAATACATGAGGATACGAATTTCAGACTATTCCAAATTGAAACATTCAGGAAAAACATTTTTTATAACTCAGCTATACATCCACCAGTAAGGTATTTTTATTTAATATATAAGAAACAAAATTCTCACGTAAAAAAGTATTGTTTGAGAAATCGATGTTTTTTAATAAACGTTTTAGGTTCTCGTAACATTAAGACTTGTCGTGTACGATAAGTGTGCATAGCTAAATGTAATAGTCACTAAGTGAAAACAAGGCATTCATCATAATTTACTTTTATGGCAGATTTTCGTTTGCGAGTTATCGCCATAAATTTAAATGTATGTGCATGTATGCACCCTATAATACATAAACATTTTTTTTCTGTTTTCTGATGTCTTGCAGTCCAGTATAGATTTAATGAGAAAAAGAGAATGGGCGGAGAAATAGGAGTTAAATTATTAGCTGCAACTAACATATTTCTTTCTAATCTACGTTGAAATCGAAATGGTATTCAGATAACTCTGAGAAACGGACGTAGCAATAATGAGAAGTTTTGTGAGTAACGATATGAAATTTAATTAGACCAATCTGTTTTATTGATGTACTTCATTATTGCACTACACAAATAGTTTTTTTTAATTTTTTTTTTTAATTTCATCTGACTATAAAGCAATTGATGCACATCAAATAAATTATAATCTTTGTTGCTGTGTTGGATCGACGAACAGCGGTGATAATATTGTCTGCCAATATTTGATTATTGGGTTATATATACTTATAGATGTTCATTATCGTCATCGAGTATTGGACCTACTGTGAAGCGTTGTGCTCGGCAGAGCAATTATTGGAACAATTAGCACAAATAAAGGTACAATACTTTAACGATTTTTACAAATCGTCAATACAAATACATGTAGTACTATTCTATACATATGCATTATTGTTTCAATGCCAAAATTACGTATCAAATATGGCGGCCGAAAAAACGAAGTTTACAATTTTCAAATGAAAAGAAAGCTAAAATTTAATTCTTTGTACTCGTTAAATCTGTATATATATATATATATATTTTTTTTTTTTTTTGAATAAGTTCATCACTTTTCAGTCAGAGCGCCTTGAAGATTTTAAAAAAAAACTTTCATTTCGGACGCCATTTTGAGAACCGCCATATTGAATTTTTTATTCCGGACCATACATAGCTTCAAGTTTAGGGCTCGAAAAC
>JAPYZR010004550.1:0-23440 GCA_030522945.1 Trichopria nigra | reverse complement strand
GCCCGTCTCCTAGTCGGACTAATTAAGAGTTACTCCGCGCTCCGGTAATTTTCGCAACGGGCATTCCAGAACTGTCTCGGCTATCCGCATATAGCAGCGGGTATTTAAACCCGGGTCCTTGGAATGGGATCGTTCTCGGCAAACTGCGCGAGATATATATCGACGAACATCCGCCCGTCCAGGAATAATCCTGGCGCGAGATGCGACTCGCCCGTTCGGCTCCAGGAATTGCGTGACATTAAACCCTGCCGCGAACTTAGCATAGACTCGACGCGAACAATGAGCTGACAAATATCTTAGTCCGCTGCAGAAACCCCACCGAGTGCCGCGGCACTATTCTCCTACGTTGACTTAAGCCGGACATTGGTTATACGTTTTCAAGGGGATGAAAGAGCCATCGCAAGGGTGAATTCGAGCTGTGCTAAGAGGGTCGAAATGTACTTTAAGGAAGGCCGTCTTACACTTCGCTTCATCAAGTGGGACAGATAATGCGTCTCACTTGTTCGTTACGACAGTCGCACCAGAGAAATCCAACGTTCAAATTGTTCTGCTCGATATAACTTCTTATAATCAAATTAATATTTCATTTAATTATGCGAGCTAAATAGAACACCGTTGCGCAGGGTCGTTATTGAAAAATTGTCTCGGCGGGGCACCGACATTTTTATGAGCTGTTTTGAAACTCGATATTTTTTGCAAGGGGAACGTCTCGGGGGATGGAGGAATGCTTTTCGACCGTTCGTTGGCAACGACTCGTCGTCCATTTTGACGACTGGTACTATATGCCCAGTAACCGTTCATAAATAGCCATATCCGTCAGTTATCGAAGAGTACACGGTTCAGTAACGAGCCAACGGCAAGTTGGACCACATGGGACCTGATAATTCCAGAAGGGTTACCGATCCCCGCGTACGGTTCCTGCAAATTTCAATCCACGAGAGATGCCTTTATAGCTTAGGATTTCTTTCGCTCCTCTCTCTTCCAGACTTTATTTCGTCGGTATTTTCCGCTGGCATTTCAATCCCGATGGCCTTCAACCTGTACAGATTCTCAACTGCCATCGCACTTGCCGGATAAATAAAGGCATTTGGCATTCTACTCTTCCTTATCGTTTCCCCGTCACTCTCGTCTGCCCCCCGTCGCTAATGATCGGCAGAAAACGGCAGAGCCAAGTAAGCCATGTAACATGATGTTAATTAGAATGGCTCGTATCCGTCTGTACTTAGTCCTGGGAGACTTAGTGACTTGACTTGATTTCGAGGTTTTAGACTCCGGTTTGAATTAGGGTGGATGAGAGACGAACGTTGGTACGAAAAGCCAAATCCTCGAGGAAGTTAGCGTGAATTACCTCAGACATCCATCACGCGTTTCTTTCAAAGTCGGGTCGTAATGTACCGGTGGCTTAGGACGAGGACTCTTATTGTACGAACGTTTTCGCTCTCGAAGGCCTCCGGGTTCTCGAGGACCGGAATCTTCCGGTTAGCCGAAACCAAACAACGGCCATTCGCAGCTACACCAAAAGGACATTTGCTGTATGCACAAGGGTTAAACTTCTACGTGATGAATGTAGTGAAAACATCTAGTGGCAATTTCCTTATTTAGACACTATCAATTATGTGATGTATTTTGTGAAAAATTTCCAAACGTCTTAAAAATCTTAAACTGTGTTTTTTTTTCATGAAGAGTTTTGTAATTAAGCGTCAGCTTACTGGCTGCAATAATGGTAAGCCGTCGCCCAGAATCTAGTTTTTCGTTGAAACGAACATTGATGGGGCAACTGATATTCATTCAAAAAGGCATTAATGTCCGCTTGATGATTAGAGGGGCGTGATCTTGGAATAATATCTCATAATTAAACCGAAGCACGACTAGTGCTAGCAAGAGTATCAGTCAGACTTAGCTCGGCGATCCGTCAAACGGGCGCAACATCTAGGGTTGAAAAGTTTTAACCCTTTTACGCGGTCACGTGACCCAACTGCAAGGCGACACGGGTAACCGACACGTGACCCCCAGCTTGTGTTTTAGATACGCGTGTCAAATCCCAAAACGGAGGTTCGGTATCTGTCTCTCCCTTTATTTTCTTCCTCTCCGCCAATCCCCCCTGGAACGCCCCCCTCTCCCTTTCAATCCCTGCACCTTTTTTTTTTGGTACCATCATCTTCCGAAGGGATGAGCCCGCGCGTACATGACCCGCGTGAAGTTTCACGTAGATTCTTTACGAACGACTTCGCCTTTTGTCGTAAATGGCATGTTACTCGGGACAACACGCGTTCAATGCTATCTTGTTTATACCAACAGACGAACGGCGCGTTCGAGTGAATAAAAATCATACGGGCGAACCGCAGAATCACCTTCGTCCTGGGTGACGAGATGTAGCCCAATAATGGAAATGAATGATTAAAATTTTTGCCATCTGTACCTATTATTTAATTTCATGAATTATAACATTGTTAAGAGAGAGGGTACTAAATATCAAAATTAAAAAATCGATTCGGATCTTTTATCTAATAATAAATCAAATATTGTTCAGTAAAGAGAATATTTTTATTTGTCGACTTCTTTTGCCTTATTCTCCCAACATATAGACATATGTATACGTAATTTTAAACATGCTTCATCATCTGGTTTTCTTTGGTCTCTGTTTAAACCTTACGCCGCTTTTCGCATGGAAATTGCGGAAACGTGATCGGTGTATAGGATCAAATACGCATAGCGGACAATGGCCATTGAATCGTTGCGAGACACGTTACCGACGAAGAAGAAACTAAATAGACATAAAGATAGGTGAAATGGAAAGGGAAGGCAGAGGAAAATAAGAAGAGAGAAGGCGAAGGAGAAAGAGAGTCCGCTAATTCTTGAACAAAGTTCTTTTTCCTTTTCCAGGGTCCAGTTCTTTCACGGTGACGTCAGTGCGTCCAGTCTCGGGCACGGAATCGCGGAAGTCGCGGACGTTAATGGCCTCGTAAAAGTTAACGACAATGTCCTTTAGTGATTTTGTTTCTTTCGTCTCTGACTGGACTCTTTCCTCCGTCTGCAGCCGTAACGAAAGGAGTACGTTTCGAAATATTGGCGTGTACGTCGAATTAAACTTTTCCGGCGCGACAGACGCTCCGAGCACACTTTCGACCTTGTTAGTGTCGGATTTTAATACGCGGAATGGAAAACCGGAAGGGACGACTAGAATGGGAACTTTTGCTAAAAAATACTTTTCTCGTCAAAGAAGGCACGAGAGGGAAAATAACGCTAAGTAAGATTCCACGAAGCGATTCTGTTTTTCATTCGCTTCGAGAATCAGACTACTAGAGAGGATATGTAGCGTACGAATGCGAGCCTCCGCTTCACATTACGGGTATCCTCGGAAATTGCGTTGAAATTCATTCTACCGAAAAACGAACTCGCATGATATATTCTATAATTTGATTGGACGAATATACGCCGGTTGTCTCGGAAATGGTGGAAATGTACCGTACACGTTGGAATAGGAAAACATTCACATTTAAGAAATGAGTCGTGGCAATCAGCATAGGAATTGGATAAAATAAACGACGAGATTACATCGTATTATGAAGACGGGTATTTGAGCGAAAATTCCATCGGTCTAATCATCGAAACAATACTTCTTGTACACATTGTCGAATCTAATCACGACACCAGTTGATAAGTATGGTCGGTTTAAAGTCTTCTTTAACAATCATCCCTCTCCGTCGCACCTTGAATAACCCTCGTCGAGATAGACTTTAGGGTGAGGCCAATCTGCTTACAACCCCTTTACTTGAATAATTAACCCTGCGTTGCATGCGCGACTTTTTGCTGCTATCATTTATTACAAGACCACCTTGTTCGTCAAATCGACCGTCGAGTATGAATGGCTGAAAACGACTGCTGAAGACAGGTAGCGGATCCAACGTGTCTAATCCAACAACAATCGTGTTTGATCGATCGACGGAGAATTTGTCTTGCCTTGAGCAAATAAACCTCGTCTAGAGTCGTTATACCGTGCTTGTTTGTTATCCTCATTTTTTTTTGACATTCATCAATTTTTTCTTTTTTGCTGTTTTATATTCTCAACCCTTTAACGAAAAGTTGGGATGAAGATTGCACTGTCACGGGTCTCAAGGGTGTTAACGCGACATCATTAGTCAATCTTGAGACAGCTCCGTAAAAAACGTATTAGCACATACGCTTTCATTTAAAAAAATTGTTTGCTCAAGCGCTGCATTCATTTCCTTAAGCCTCCGCACACAATCAGTTGGGCCCCATTTTAAACATGCAGTGACAGATTAATATTTAAATTTTAGATACTTAGCAGGAAACATAAAATAACATTATCCGCCATAATATATCGTTACTCTTTCGGAACTCCTGCATTTTTCTCCCTTCTATGAGAAAATCGAGGAAGATCTCGATGAAGTAAAATGATACTTTGAAGACTACTCGGGTATCTTGAGTTGAAAGTAGATAATAACGATTGAAAACATATGAAATACGAGACTCTACGAGTTTGCATTAAATCCAGAAGTAACCATTAGCTGGTTTATGGGAAGAAGTTTACGGATATTTCTTACACGAAAATGATGTTTTTGCATTTGGAAAGAGGAACGCGAATAAATTTTAAAAGAAAGAAGGGTACGTAAAACTTTATTTTTTTTAACATAACTCTGATCTAAATTACTTTTATCCTGGATAATCCATTGTTACCGTTCTCTTTTCGGCAATGCAATAATTTCAGGAGCAAAGTGGAAAGAGATCCTCCGAAAGATTGTCCCACCATTCTCCATCTCCTCCCTTTTCCGTATTTCCTCGCATGCGCTTGGATTATGGAGTTCAATTGGGTGTCTAGTTTTGACCAAGGAATAATCGGTGTCGCTATTTGAAGGTATATTATTCATAGCAACCAGCTCTAAAAGTCATATATCGATCGTCATTCATCTTCGTGTCGGGCGTGCGTGAATCCGCCAACTACAATTAATCTTCTCAGTATGGCAATTATTTCGATTTGTCAAGTGTCCAAAAGCGTACGCGAGATCACTGAAACGTTACTTTTAATCACGAGGGTCGTTAGGTTTATTACAAATTTCGCAGATCTACTGAGGCTTTTTTCACGCTCGGAATGCACCGATGTTGGATGGCGAGAAAGCGAGTGATACTTGGGAGGTAGAAATGCCTATAGTCTTCGGTGTAATATTAATTAATAATCAAGGCATCGCATTTCCGCTTAGAGAGACTTTGGGGACTTTAATATTGCGATTTCTCCCACTTTCATTCAATTGTACCTTGTTAACCGTAACATCGTATTAGCGAGAAATACTTGCCGTAAATGAACGTTCATGAATTGATTGCATTAATTTCCTAGCGCATTCTTATTCGTGCTCCGGTATTCGGGATTATGTGAATTGATATATTTAATAGTTTTTAAAATATCAAGCAAGTGTTAACGAAATTTGAGGTGGTTTGAAACTATTGTTCGAATTGACCTCGAGCCATTTGCGCTTTACTCGTCGCTATACACGCTGACTGAGTAAGTACAATCGCTTTTAGACCATACTGCACAAACCCCACGTGCAGAAGGGTTAGGGAAGATCATTATCGGAGGCTTAACCACGCGAGAATTTTTAATCAGAGGGTGCGCATCCCTTCTGATAATACCGTTGCTAACAATAAACGGAAAATAGTTGTCGAGCACCTCCGTTTAATTTGGGACCTTATCGTTCTTTCGTCAAGTCTCCGTGGACATTTCTTTTTCATCGCTGGCATTTGAGTAGACGCCATCCCATAGGATTATTTGACGTAGACAAGTCATTGAAACCATGTGCTGTCTCGCCGAATACATCTAATGCCAATTACCTTTTGGTATTAGATTAATCCACTCGGATTTTATGACACGATTTTTGCTTATTAGCATTAATTACATTCATTTACACATAGAATGATATACATTCATTTCCGTAAAGTGAAGACATATCGTTCGAGACACGTAAGATATTTTTAAACAAGTGGAATGTTGAAATGAATAGGTGTGGGTGGTGAGAAGCTCGATTGGACAAATGTGGAAGTACATTGGTATACGTCATAAATAATTGCCCAGGCCACGAAATATTAATGATCAATCCTTTAATCATCGACTTGAATGCCTGATAGCCGTATGACGCTAGTCTCAAATTTTCAACACCCTAAAGTTACTATTGCATTCTCCCGTCATGTTCCTGCGCGTTTACACCGCGTCTTGCAGAGTCTCGCCTATCTCCGAAAGCACTAAACCAAACGAACCGTGGATAGGACGCGTATATCCCGTGAGAGCTCTGATTAGCATCGTCTTAAGGCCGTATTTACCTCGTAAGTGTCCCGTCCCTTTGGCATTCATATGCAAAACTGACCAGATCGTAACCGCGGATTTGCATAACGTCAGATTGACCGTGATTTCATTTACCAAGGGTTCGAATCTGATCTGAGACGAAGCCCCTGCACGAAAATCACTTTATTCCGGCAGATGCTCTAGCTCCTGCTACTCGAGCAACGTCTTGGCTTCCTGAGACTCTGAATACAAATGACCCGAGTCCCGAAAATCGATATTTCATTACTCGCACAGCCATTTCGAAATTAATACAAAGAGGCGAACGCTTCGTCTTCCAATATGGAAATGTTGCACACAGCTCGGTTCGCTAATTCCAAAACCAATTACTCGAGTGTATAGTTTCTAATTCAATAAGATCCCGATAATAACTACAACAACGGTGATTGACTTTATTTGAAAAGTTTGTAATAAAACGATAGCATTGATTTTATGATTGTTACGTTATAGTAGAGCTTAGTGGAATTACGAAACACGTGCCACACATTACAAACAGAGGAGCAGCAAATAAAAAACAGCGCCTTTCACCCCATAATGTTCACTTTATTTGAGCAAATTTGGAAGAGCTTACACAGGGTTTTTGCGTATATGCCTCCGTGTAATCTTCCCTCAGGAACACTCGAGTCGGCAGCGAGACATCAAAGGACTTTAAAGGCGAACGGTTCTACGGTGCGTTCGCTAATCTCTCAAATACACCCACGGCAGTGTTTACGTAGACGACTGTTTCCCTTTCTTCCGCTGTTGGAATCGATACATATCGCACGGGTAGACACGTAGAAATCTTCGGTCCGTCGTCGTACGTGCGAGTGATAGGGAGTACTTGGGTTAATACGCTTATATTCCGCGAGCGTTGTAGATTCGCAGGCCCGTGAAATACAGCATTAACGAATGCTCCCGATCTCTGATCGTTACAAATGATACGAACTTTAATGGTTCGAGACGTCAGACATCCAGTAGCTTGTTCATCATGACTCGAGCAAACGCGTGTCCTTTTGATTGATCGCTTTTGTCACTTATTGTTATTCGCTACGAAGGATTCGGCAATGGCGATTGTATACGTTTTAATTATAGGCGCGATTGTCTACGAGTTTAATGTATCCGTGGGTAAGCGAAAGGATTGTTTTGCATTCAGATCTGGTATCCAGGTAATTAATGGATTTCTTAAAGCATAGTAAATACAGATGGAGATTTACTGCTGTTTTGCGGTGATCAATCCCGTCTAACAGAGGTTACGTGCGATTTTAATGAAAAATTAAATTTTACTTCGAAATGCATTTTCTTCATTATTAATGCAATACCTTTTGTATACGCCAGCCTTTTATAATTTATTTTCTCCTGTTTCATTTTTCATCAGTTCTAATTTGCCTATTCCGACTCGATAGACGCTCAGCACTCAAATGTGTACCTATAGACGAAGCCTGAAATAATGTATTTGGTAGAGAAATTTTGACGTTTTGGATCTCTTTTGGATAATTTTGGTACCCTTCTCTTAGTTAGACCCAATAAAACATGTTCATTTCGGTTCCGATATTGTAACTGTACGCAGCAAACATCATAAATATTTGCCTTTTCCTTAGGATACGGTAATGTGGGTTGAGTTACATTCAGTTTGGCTACATTCTGACTATTTTAAATCCCTCTACAGGAAGTACCATTTGTAACTGACAGTGGAATTTGGATTTATGTACCCGATTGATCATTTTTACAGAGGCTGTGATCTGCGGAGACTACGGAATCGAATTTTAATGATAAGACAATAATTGTTAAATAAATCGAAAATTTTCAATACTGAAAAAAAACATATTTTATTGCTATGCAATGTTTATTTATTGCTTTGCAATTGGACTTTAAAGACAATAATGTTATTCGTTATGAAAGTGGTAATCTTTACGCAAGCAGGAGAAAATTAAAAACTTCGATTTAAAGTCCAAAGCTTTACACCCATCTACAAAACTCGTGCAGTGTCAGCGGATTGTATCAGCTTACGCGTACATAAATATGTATATCAGGATCCGTGTAGCCCTCCATGCACTCCATACTCGCATCACGAGTTTGTATATGTGTTCAATTCGGAATACTGTAGAATGCGGGTTAGCGAGGCCTCCATAATGACCGTCGATGCGATCCAGCTACCCTCCTACATACGCGCAATCCCATAATTAAATCCGTTAATCAAGGATTACGCTACGAAGTGACCCTATCAAGTTGGTTTATTGTGATCTGCGTAATCTATGCTAAATTCCGTCTTAACGTCTCCGTGAAAATGGGTCTCACTAACGACGCTCCATTCATTCGGTTGAATTTATAAGTACAATGCAGTCGTTGACAACTGATCAACGGTGGTGAGTTAATTAAATGACCACGTATAGCTTGGGAATAATGGAGCCTTATAATCCTACGATAACAACGCGTCGTTTTATGGGATTGTCGAAAATGAGACGGATTCCATCTTCGATGCTGTTGAACTTGTATTTGTTGAATTGAGCAAATAGTCTTAACTCGTGCAAAAAAGACGTCTTCGCATTATAAAGTAGAGGCGTCCTGTTCTCCTTAAAATTAATTGTCCTGCTTATCTTTCCGCTTCGCCTTCTCGTCCTCCATCGCCACTCGGTGGAGGGACCACGCGAAAGATATACACCGTCAAGACCGCTATCGATCCTCGCCGCGACATAAGAGGCCGAGCCTTTCGTCTTCTTCTCTGTTCCTCCGACATTTCGTCGGCTTTGAAATGACAGGAGTCAAGTGCAGAGAGCCGGAATACGAGGACGCGGGGCTAAAGTGTAATTGGCACTAGAGTGTACTCGTCTTGGTTCATTAGAGAAAATATCTTCCCCATTGTCGAGGGTCTTTGCCGGGGACCTGCAGGGACAGAATTATTTTTGTTTCGAGTGGATACGGTCACTCGATTCTTTCTCCCTCGCGCCCACCCGCACGCACGCGTCGACCACCCTTCGTCTTCATTGTGAAACTTGGAAACGTGGAAAAGCTTGTGACAGTCTAATCTTCTCGAGTATCCCAGAGAATGGTAGTCTGATTTTCGAGAGATCTCGAATGGAATTGACCCAGGAGGATGCGCATCTACTATTCTCCATGAATTTCATATTTCGCGTTTTTCAGTCCGAGCGACTTTTGATGTCTTTCCCTCAATCGCGGTTCTTCCGCGTGATTAACTTTTTTCTCTTGCGATCGTCGAGACTGAGAAAAATTTCTTTAGGTTTTTTTTCTGTTTTTTTTTTCTTTGCTTAGGCAGGACACTCGAGAACTGTTTTCTTTGGTCCCATGAAAATCACAGAATGCTTTTGTGTCATATTGCGAGAGAAGTTGCACAAGAGATAGATATATACATATACGCATAATACGTACGGACATGTGGTATTCAACAGCAATAGTGAGAGTTTTTTAGTCGTTTCTATTCTTAGACTGACCCGAATACATGAAAGGGTTTCGAATGTCCGTTGCTTTTCTCAAAAAATCTTTTGATGTATCGCAGTTTCAAAAAGATTTATAAATTTTCATAAACTTCATAAAATTTGCGTAGACACACATTTGCATGGGTCTTTATGCGATTAGTGACCCTCGAACCATAATTACACGCATTTTTAGCCTTAATTAACGCAACCGTTTATGCCAAACGGCGTCGATCACAAAAGAACGCGATCGTTTTACTCGAATATTACGTAATAACCCCCATGTTTTATCAACAATGATCCTACCGCAAAACATTTCGGTTAGTCATTTTCAAGTTTCGTTGCGCGCAAGGGGAGCGAGAACTGCATATGCCTGTCTACTGCTCTGAAACAGGATAGATAAAAAGCAACGTAGGCTCGACGTGCACACGCTCGAACGAAAGTCCCTGCGAGCTCTTTCAACTTAAAAAGGAGAAATATACGGGTCCGCTTTGTATACGAGTGGAACGTGCACACACAAGTGGACTCGAATAGACGAGTGCTTACTTCTACATACCTGCATACTCGAAGTTCGCGAAAAGCACCTGTTGAAACTTCAAGATCCTCGAAGTCCAATCGTACACCGCCCAGCAACTGCTTATTTTAACCTGGATCGGTATTGATTTTTTTTTCGTCAATACCTACTGTGGAGATTAAAATGTGAAATTGACTTCTTTTTCTCTGGAAAATAGGATTGAATAATCAATCGGTTACATTGTAGACGCAGTTCTGTATTTGGGACCAGCCAGTACCTTAAATTTCCAAACATTTGACTCGTGACCCTAACAATTTGTCCATGATTGTAACACTTTATTATTCGTTCTGAAATTGTACACACTGATTCAATTTATTCGATAAAAAGTGTAAATAACGGTCGCTATAAGCGCCTTTGTGGCTAATTTCTGCAAGCACATAAATAGAAAGCAGAACTTCATAAATTAGCTACCATAAAGATATTGTCTTTCAAGACATTCAGTCGGGGTATAGCTGCGCTTATTAATAAATCGCAGGGGGCACCTGCTAAATGACGTTCCCACGCGACCGAAAATAGCAACGTAAAGGGTCACCACGATAAAAACTCCAGCAAGTCGTTCCAAGCGCAACTCGCGACAAGGTAGTGTTTGGTGCGTGTGGCTAAATATAATAGGTGCAACCATAGCTGAGTAAAAACTGAAATGACTTCACTAAAATAGCACATCTCCCACGAAGATTGCCGCTTGCGAAGTCTTGCTCCCTTCTGTGAAAGAGGTTGAAACTTTATTTTGTCAGTTTTTATGAAATAATTGTATACGAATATTTTACGATCACTTTTTTATGAACAAAAGTGAACATATCGGAAATCTAATAACCTATCATGCAAAATGCTAAAGGGGAGATTAGTGGAGTGGCTTTTAGAAATATCTCAACCCGATAATATAAATATTCAAGGGTGCTGTTCCTGGTATGGGTCAAGTCGTATTCCCCGTACGGCAGTAAATATTGCGAAACATTAGACCAGACCCGTCCGGTGAAAGTGTCAAAACTAAATGAAAAATCGTCCCAGTGCAGTGGCCATCCTACTTAAAAAAAAAAAAGAAGAAATTATTTGATGTCTGCGAGTAGCGCGCCAACAGTCACGGAGAATGATGCATGACAAGATCGCGATAAAAAATGCGGACCCTAAGCGTAAAACCTGATATAGATTTTATTGGCGCCGGGGAGGAAAAGCCAGATACGTAACGGCTCATTACACTGCTCGCGACGGTCACCCCTTATTTCCAGATGCAGCGCGCGGAAGATTCTAGAAGCAATGTATTATCCTGAGTGCGGACCCTCGTCCGGTCAGCCTTTCGCGTTATAAAACCATAAAGGACGCATTTTCGCGGTGTCCGATTCCGCAGATTGGCTGCTTTTCTGAAAAATGGACAGAGTCCTGTAGAGAAGAGTGGCTTTTAGGAATATTGCAAAGGCTTGAGGGACTCCCGGTGTTCGCTTGATAAAGTAAAAAATACATTCAATTTCATATTCCCTCGGGACGGTATGGGTTTTATCTCAAAAACTATAATCTTATTAGGGAAAAGTACCTAAAAGAGTTATGAGTGGAAAGGGATCTTCACGAACTACTCGGTCAGAGCGAGCTTTTAAGACTGGTAATGTGATTTCGCGGCGAGACCGAAGAAGCGAGGTGGTGGTGGGGTGGGTGGGGGGGGGTGGGGGGGGTTGGGGGGGGGGGGGTGGGTGGGGTGTGGTTTTTGGGGGGGGGGGGGGGGATTGTAAATATAATTATTTATTCACAATTGTCAGCTTTAAAATTTTAACTTTAACCAGATTAGCCGCCTAATTTTGATACACGAAGAATTTTGCTACGAGGCCATGTCTTAAAATTTGAGCTTAGAAGTAAAATAAAGCACTTCTTCGTTACTATTTAAGAAAATGTCAGGGATAATAAACAGTTCCTTTGGTTAAATCAATGTGAACCGTGCAATATGTCCAGGTATTTGAGACCTACAATTTACTAAATGGGAATTTCTCATCATCTTTAGAAGAATATATATAAGAATAGCCCATAGCAGAGTTCGAGCCGGCGAATGGGGTTAATCTGTGGAGCTGAATAGGATCTTAGTCCGAAATAATCCCGTGAAAGGAATTAATATCTAATTGTTAGCTGTGCGACATTTTTCGGTATTTCAAAGGGGGACGCGCCGAAGAATAGTGGCCTTAACTAACTATAGACTCCTTGGACGGCATAATCTCTATCCTAACATGCCAAGCGAGTGTGTTCTTTGCTGTTAAGTATACATTCGAGCACACTCGAGGCCCTCTGCGCGGGAGTTGCGTACGTCGGGACGTGTGCGCGAGAGTGAGAGGGAAGGGAAGAGGGAGCGTGCTCTGATCTTTATGAGTCATCGTTCGGATAAAAATATATCGGGGTGCTTGTACAAACAGTTAACCATCGAACATCTTTCTGGAACGGGGCTCTCGGAAGAAGTTCACACGACGCTCGACCATCGGCCGATCTCACTTGAATAGGTGTGAGACATAGGCATGAGAGACTTTGCCGATGTCTGCGCCTTTGATATCGATCTCGCGTTCGTCTTCGCCGCTTGACGAGATTATAACGAACGAGCTCACAACGAAAGATAGAATGGGCCGAGGCCGAAGGATTCGTATTTCTTTTTATAGACTGTATGGTGAATGTAATAATGCACGAATGGCAACACTCGTTGCCCTTGGAAATCGATTATTAATCGTAGCCGAAAAAATTTTAAATGCATCTTGTCAAATAAAATAACAAATTCGTCAAGACCATAGATGTACTTCATTCATTAGATCTGAATAACAGAAAACTCAACCCTCCGGTATAATTGCAAGTGTTATAACTGTAAACACTTCAGCCATGAATATTTAGTACGCCATTAGTCACTATGAAATCATTCGTCACGAGAAGAGTCCGTATAAAAGGGATTTGCTTGTCGTAAACGCGTCGCGTAGTTTGGGGTCGGAAATGAAAATATCTCGCACACGTAGTTCACCAGATAGATAGTAAAAGCATAGGAAAGTAATAGCACCGGGTGGATGCTCGCCGATAAATCCAGGCGTGTCCCAAAGACGATCTTATTGTGCGAAGGCAAGGTTACGGTTTAGGGCGGTGAGAGTCTCGCAGGTAATCGCTATAAATATCAAGACCGCACCAGCCATTTTCATGACACACTAATGACATACGCTATTGCGAGCTTTTAAAAAACGATGATCCAACACAAAGGCGACGTAAAATCGGTGAAATTGAGCGTAAAGTGTTCGAGCGCTTTTGAATTTTCAGTTTCCGGTCGGCTAATTCAGCTTCAATGACAGCGGACCCGTAATGATGGAAAATGACAGTTTATGAGCTGCCGACAAATTCTATTTATTTCGTCCCTATTCCGGCCATGTGTGCGTATACATACATCGATACCATAAATTCGTTAAGAAGTGCTCTTCAACCTTTAACCGAGCAAACGTACTTTCGACGTGTATTGTTGGAAGCTTGAAATCTTCCCAAGTCTTTGCGTCGTATTGACATTTTGACGCATAAACCCTTTCGAACCCGGAGTACGGCACCTTGAGGGTTCGAATCGACTAGAGTGCATTTACGTTTCTATTGTTAAGAGATCATGCGATGTGCATAAATCCATTTTTTGTACATAAAGGTTTCGTCATAATTCTTTTTACCTTCCCACGCAATTCAATAGATATCGTGAACTCCTCTTAAACGTTAAATTCCCCGCGTCGCCAATAAGATGACCTTAAGTCATCGCAGTTTTTTGCACGAAATATTAGGTATTAGGGTTTCGTCGTCTTAATGATGCTGACTAACAAAGTTACACCCATACTAATTTTAAGAGCTCTCAGGATTGTGCGGAACGAGCACGCAAGCCGAAACAAAGGGCTAGAAAACCACGAAGGAAATGCCCCTTTAGACGTTTCGCAGGGATCGTTCAGATTCTAATCTAATGATTGCTTTCTTGTATACTTTTTTCTCCAGGCGGCGAAGCGTTGCAGATTCAGCGACCGAACGCTTGTTGTGGGGCAAAGCTCCTTTCTCTTCCTCGCCTTAAACGTCAGAGATTCAAGTTCGGGTGATCTTCGCTATAATTAATTGGTTGCTCAACTACGAGCAACAGGGTTTATCAGCGCTGCAGACGGTGTTGCCTTAATTATTCATTAGAGATGAGATTCACGGGGACATCCGGCCGTCGTTCTAGTCGATGAATATGTTTCTGGCAGATGACCCTCTAGGGTTTTGTATGTAGGTACTTGATAAACCGAGTACTGTACCAAGTTCAAGTTCTAGATATTCCTTGTTATACAATCGGTTAATGTAATTTATCGTAATATTCAATTACACTTGTAAAAGGCAATGAATAGTCACTCCGGACCGTGTTTTATTTACAATCGACTGCGGTGCTTATCAGCAGAAGAATTATTCAAAGCCATTAAAAGTAGGCAGCGACATAATGAAAGGGGCATTAAAAATGGCTCTAATGCCGTATTGGCGCGAGATTTATAGTCAATCAGCGAATTGCGCGACGATCGACATGGACCGACGGCGACAAACCCATTATATCGTCGTTGCCACTGGGTCGCCCATCAGCTTCACACGTATACAGGATACACGTATAAACGCGGCCTGTTCATTCATTTCGTTTTATTGTTCTTGCCCCGAGTTATCCCGGCGTATCGCGGAAAGGCACACCCACGGTGCCCATAACTCACTTGAGACCGCTTCCAGTCCCTCTCCGCGATTTTGCAAGACAGCGATACCTGTGGATCGTTTGTTTATGCACCATTGTTTAATTAAGGGAAGACGTACGAGTTTTAGGTACAGAAAGCCGGAGTTCTATTAAATGGACACGTTACGTATGCCGGGGTAACTTCCTGATTGACATTAATGCGGACTTTCAATTTACAGGCCGGTTAACGAGGGTCTAGAATACATCCAACTGCAGAGTATACGCAAATGACCATTAATTACGTTTTTGTTGTTGGAACTGAAATTTTACCGTCAAGGTCGACATTTATAATTTGCTAGTATAGGGTTGGCGAAAATCTATTTTCAGAATAAGCGAGTGTTCGTCAGGTGTGACGCCATAATGTCGCATTTAATTCATATTCCTGACGAGTCCTAATGATTTGTCGCCCTCTTCTTTTTTTATTATTTTATTATGCCGCGTAATGGAATAAGCATAATGGAAAAGTTGACTACGAGCGAAAAACGGCAGGTGGTGTTCGTCGGAAGACTTGGTACTTCGCAAAATTCACGAGTGCTAAGTGCCACGCAAGGTGATTTCGTGAGTAGACTCCTTTCTAACGATTCGGTGGCACGCGATCGCAAGTGCCGATAGTCCTGCGAGTAAAAGAAATGGCAGTTTGGAATAAAGTTTACAAGTATTTGCAGCGAGCGCAATAAACGTAATTGGTGGGAGTTACTTTCGCGTTCCCCGGTAATCATCCTAGCGGAATTAATTAAAGAACGTCAAAAAACTGACGCAACGGTCGCGAGGCACGAGCAACATTATGCACTAAAAAAGCTCGCATATTTAATTCTCCTTATAATATTTCTAATAATATTCCTGAAACATAAAGAAATGTAAACCATATAAAATAATTCAAATAACGCAATTTTGAAATATGAAACAATGCAACTTTTCCACGATTGTTCGACTCGTGCTTGTCACTTTCGGTAGCCGTAGGTTGCGTTACATCAATTTAACATTTCGTTGTAAAAAGTGGTTATTCATTTTGCCTGCTTTTTACACATGACACAATATGTTGCACGTCGTCGCTCTCGGTAACTCTTACAATTCAGCCGGCTATTAATTTATTTTCGTGCGTGCGGAAATGAAAGAGTCGAGACAGAGAAGCTGAACAATTAAATGAGAAACGTAGATGGACTGGCTTGTTGCGGGTTTTTGAGGCGAAACGGAAATTGCGTTTATAATGCTTCTACTGGCCACCCCTACCAGGCCGAAATTGAAAAATACAAAAATTCAGCCAGGAAAAGGGAGAATGCAAATGCCCGTGGCATTGCGTCGGCAATATCCTTTGCATTAGTCGCGAACGAGTGAAACAATACCGGGCACTCGGAATAAATATGTTGCGTGCATCACAATACCTACTACGGCGATGGTGAACTTTTGACCACCGCTGAGGGCTTTCTCGCGACTGAATGTATATTTTGCTTACCTCAATGAAAACGCTTTAAAGCGTCAATTAAATAAATAAATTGATTAAATCGAATAATTGAACAATTTCCATTGTTCACACACTTTACGGGCTTGCGGAATTTCAGAGCCCCTCGCTCCGGACTGAATAGGATAATCAGCGAGACAAATATCAATAATGCAATTGAAACCACGATGTAACGAACGAAATCCATAATAATTTCAGGATCGACATACGAAGGGCTTCTTTTCAATGACAGACAGTACATCAGTCGTGGTCAAAAGATAAACGTCGACGCGCCATCGTTCGCGCTGCTATAAAGCAGTCACGTGTCACCGAATGAGGGTCTGTAAATGGTCTACGATGTTTCGGAACAGATATGCTCTCACGATGGGGTCTTGCGAGACCCTTCCAAAGCGCAGTGCGACCAGCAACCACCGCTCATTAACACGAATAATACCGGCCTGTTGTTGTAGGTATTCGTACCTGCGTCTATCTGAAAAATGATACTTGATTATGCCGCTTTTTCGACATATAGACATTCATTCAATTATCAACGGATAATTATTCACAGCTTTCCAGCTCCCGTAGAATCTTATATATTTATCATGCCGCATGACATATGAATGGAATGGGGTCTTAACATCGTATATATTTTTTCTTGAAATAAGGCTTCGAAGATACTTTTCGCTAAAAATGTAATTTTTTTTATTACGTTCGTTTTTTTTTCTCAACGATAAATTGGCGTAGAAGCACAGATTGTGTTAGATTCCTATAGCGATACGGTAAAGGCAAAGAAAAGTATGCGCGATGCCATCGAAACCCACATGGCTTAACGAAGGTCGGCGTTAGGGGAAGAAATTAGGTACGCTTCTTTACACTGCTGCGTTTCGGATGTCCTATACAAATGCATACTTTTCACACTAGTATATCGCACGCACAACGTGCGCTTTGTGCACACAAGCCTCGGACAAACTTTGGGGGGAGCTCGGGAAGATTTTTCCGCGGCGTTCGGAGCCACTTGATAAACATCAGCCACGCTCGTTTATCACCTCTTTATTGTTGAGGCGTGATTACCCGAGCGAACTTGACATTAATTTGCATTTTATGGCTCGCATAGACGCGCCCCCATTCAACTTCTAAAACTATGCAAATCTCATGAGACGAAATCCTGCAGTTGCTTCGTGCAATTTTCGGCAGTTTTGGGTAATGAAAGAAGTGGACTTTTTAAAAATCTATTTGTGATAATAATATCACGAATAAAAAATACAGAATAATGAATATTTACTAAACAATTCGCGTTTCTTAATGATTTTTTGGGCGTTATAAACAACTTTCACTCTAAAACGTTTCAAGATTTATTATTTTGATCGCGGAAGAGAAGGACTGTCCTCCCAGACCAGGCGTCGTGATCGATTGATTCTTAATGACCTCTATCATAGTAAACGTTATTAATCATTTATCATTGTTAAAGTACTTTTTCGTTTCGAGTGGTATCGCATGTCGTTTCTGCGGATCGAATTTTACATTTCGGTAAATTAAGCTTTTTTAATGATTGGGGAGCGGGTTACACGCGGCGTTCGTTGGAAAGCACATTCGTTCTATGAGTCATTGGAAACCATTAATCACGTCATTTTAAACCGCAATATACGGGTAACGGTGCAACTATCGCTGAACGGTGGCATGCTTCGCCTCATGGAAACTGATCGCTTACGCTCGCAACAATCAGCATCCGTAGTTCGAATGTGTACACTTGATAGCGGTAAATCACCTATGAATTCTTCCTTGTTGAAGTCAATTGAGCATCAGCTGCTTTGGGGACTATCCTAATTGTGCCCAAGTTTGATTTATTGCAAATATTAGCACAGGTGGTGGTCTTTGGCTGAAGGGTAGATTATTGCAAAAATAAAACAACAATGCCAATTGTCTAGTTATGAAGATCACTTCCTATATTTTCCTTCCCAGTGTGCAGCCACCGCATTCGCGTAGGAATAACGACGCTACAAGGCGGTAGCTTCTTTCCGAGTGACTGACTAAAAAATGCGCGTGATGCTTCTCTAGCTCCTTCCCGATGTTACGTACGCCTAAAGAAAAATTGGACTCCGAAAATTCTGACAGTTCCCGATTTGTCAAAGGAAATCACACGAGCTTCGCAGTCCACGTTCTAGACGCCTCTTCCACTCTCCCTATTATTTTTATATATCAATATCGCCGGCATAAAATGACGTCTACTGAGAGATAGACAAATATCGAAGCGAGAGTTGAAATCCTGGGGTCGGTCTCGAGTTTCAAAATGATTGGGCTGAAATTGAGGGTAAGTCGATATCATACTCGACTTGGTTTTTTTTTTTCTCTTTTGCTCGTTCCTTTCCCACTTTCGTTAGCTCGTGCTCTAGCACAACGTATCGCGAAGCAACATCGGTCAATTGAGCCCCTATATGTCAGACAGAAGAAAAGAATTTGAAAAGTCTGTCCAAGGGCTCCGCTTCTTTTCGGTAATGACCTCACTCCGCTTCGGACACGAGAAACGTAGTGACGTTTCACCAACCTCCTTCCGGTTTCGAGTTCCACCTGGGATCTATCAGTTCCGACGTATCTCCCCTAATCAGCTGGCTCTCCCTTGCGTTTTTCTCATCCGCAACTCCCGCCCGGGCAAATCAAGATCGACAAGGTCCACGTGGCGCTGCCCATCGCCTATAAAACCTTATGTCTCGCAATTAGTTTACGCTGGAAAATAAAATGGCAATGTTCCTAACCCTTCTTTCTTGGATACGGTGATTTTGGAGGTAAACGATAAATGGAATGCTTCAATTAGCGATCGACGGGCGAAACAGTCTCGTCAATAGCGTTTGCAAAGACACCAGTCCCACGATACTTAGAACTGTTCCGTTGATGGTTTATCGCGAACATTTGTCCGAGCCGTGGACTACAAACAACCCCAACGCGGAGGTAAAGCGAACGGCTGCTGCATACTCGATGGGAACTGACCAGTGGTCATTTCAGGATGCTCGCTGATCTGACAGTGACAAGCGTGTTAAATACGGCTATTCCTAACAAGACTAACTCAACCTCGAAGTGGACACACGGGGGCACCTTTGTTCGCGCGTCCGATCTGCACTCGTTTCCTTTCATGTGCACGGATCTCCAATGTGCCTTTTACTCCTGAAAGAGGCCGGTATGTGGCTTGGGGTCGCGGGGACGAGAATGGCTGCTGAGTACCAGTGGTCATTGAGAATTGTATGCGGAACGCAGAGTGGAATTCTGTGTGTCGGACAATTTCAAGCTTGGGTGGAGACAAGATTTGAATTTGTTTGAACGCGTTTGACATATATACTTCCCACATTGAACCTACCTTTAATCAGAAACACGATTCTTAAATCAATAAACATAATTTGCGATTTAATTATTGTTGCATATATTATATATCTGACATATTTCATCATGAAACACTCGTTTTGTTCATGATCGTCCAATTTTGATTGACCAAAACCCGAGGAAAGTACAAGATCGTTGGTATCAATCTGACTGGACGAGCAGAGTAGGAAACCGTTTCCGAGAGAAAGTCTCGAATTTCAAATACGAAACGAGTCGAGGATTCGCGCTGGAATGAAGGCGAAATTCAATTCCCGGTATCTGAATACGAGCCAATTACGCGTGATGTATGAAGGGGTCCGTCGTCGCGTATGTATATTTTTGTCATCTTCTTCGGCTTCCGTATTTGAATGTCATTTCCATGCAGCTCAATTTATTCTCTCCAGCGAGAAGGTCTAAACCTTAGCGCCGAAATTCGCTCGCGGATTATTTGCATTTTTGCGAAAAACACATATATAGCACCCCCCAGTCAACTTTTGCAAGTCAGATTCGTCGGTCGTATGTGCGCCTTTCGCTGTTGATAAATCGTCTCTGGGTGATATCCAGGCGCGATTCGTATTTCCGTGATGATCGCTGGATCCGAGGACTCGATCCCAACGCGTTCCTCGTTTACGACGTTTTCCCCAGTCTCGCATGACGCGGAATACAAATCGGAAAATACATGCCGGGAAAGTCATAATTGTATTGTCATGAAAAAATTGTTATCGGTTTGAGAAAATACGTCATGGTCGATTTATTAAAATGCTTACATGTTACAATTTAAATGGATAAGAAATTCGTACACGCGACGCTTGAGTTAATCCGGTATAGTCTGGTAATCTTGTTGGATTCTCGTTGGCAACCGTTGGTGAAATAATAATATATTTTCCAAAAGTAGCTGACTTTTATTCGTTTCCTTCCCTAGACACTTTCAATTTCGAGCTAATCTGTCGGCGAAAGTTCAAAATTAAAAAAATTATACGCGGTCACAGCGCAGCAGAGAGAACGTCCGAATAAAGCGTTGCATTAATAATCATCCAGATCCGGCGCGTACGCGAGGACGCGCGTATAATGTTTGCATGCGAAATTAAACGTCTGTTTGCGAATACGAATGTCGTCCGTGAAAAGATCACCGCCGTGGGCGTGCACTACCGACGACCCACTGTGATATTCATAGAGAATAACGTATGTACGCCGAAGCGAGAGGTATTAGGTAGGCAAACTACGTATCGTAACGCATTCTCTGTGATCCCGCGTTTCGCTTTGCCAGTCATCTGGACGTTTCAACTTCCGCCTGCCGACATCAATATGATACCGTCGGAAAAGCCATCGGCATACGTCGAACGGCAAACAGACCTTTGTCTACGTATTTTCTTAAGGAGATTTGAATGAATCTTAAATTATACCGGGAGAAATGAATTTTAAATTATCCCGCTGAATGAGCTTCAAAGCACCGACGTTGATTTATTTTCGAGACACACCGCCAAAAGCTGCATGTGAAATTCTAGGTAATATAATTTATCTCTGCGAGTATCCATTGAATAACGCTCCTTTGATGTGAAATCAGACTTTATTGAATGGCGCGCCGCGGATCGACGAGTTTCAATCAAACTCTGTCTACATCCGTCTTGCGACGAGATTAGGGGGAAATTTGCAATTACGCGGATCTCATTGCGGTACCGAAGAACAGTCGGGTTCCAACTTGCCTTTATAACAAAAAAAAAAAAAAAAAAAAATATTAATTGAATTGAGGTAATATCCACAAAAGCTACTAAAGAAAGGCTCCGTGGCACTTTGTCACTAATATCGAAATCCCACAGTATTTTTTCGACAACCTCCGACAACGGTAGAACGTACATGGCCATTGGGACACGAGAGAGTCAGGCTCGAATATTTACCTACTCGGTTAAAGAGAGCCCATAAAGATCCAGATAGTGGAGAAAGGCGCTGCACCCTCTGCAGGTACGTCTGTTACGTCGGCAGGCCGACGAGCATCGCGGTTAAATGCTAACTGCGCCACAACAGGTTACACGAAAAAAATTTTCACCCCTTTTAACATCCGAGCCACACCATATTTCGTCGGCGCCCCCTCGGATCATGGCGACGTCAGCCATTCGGTAGCTTAGCTGTTTTAGGTCGGTTTAGCTGTTTTTTTTTGTCCGATGCGCAAATGCCAAAAAAACGCTCGTTTTATGTATATTATTTTTTTCATATCGTCAAGGTACTTTACGGATAATCACTTCAACCATGGAAAATTTGACAATTTGACATTTGCAAACGGTTCTTCCGTTCGCTTCGCTCCAGCTCGTGGTTGTTTAATATAAAGTTTAACGCACATACCTCATGAATAATTCAGACAATAAATTTTATTTAACCCTTGAGTTAAGTAGGTAAAAACTATTGCGGATTATTCGAGGCATAATTGTACAACACCGTGCGGCTGCTGTACGTGCGGGAACGCGACCACGGCCGCGTTCCCCGTATGTTGGAATGCCGCGACAACATTTTTAATCACACAAGTATTTCGGCTCTGGCTTTAATATAGGAGCAATGTCGCCATGCATAATAAACGAAACGAGACCGGCGGTAATAGGTGCAAAATGCTTCGACTAAAAACTCCATCTGTACGCAAATTCTGTAATTACTTACGACGTTGGGTCGGGGCGACGAACGCCGACTCTCGGTATTGCTCCCGAAAAGATTTGAGTCGAGTCAAGTTGATCAATCCAGAATGCGAAACTTAAATAGGCACGAAACAAAAACAATTAAATGATTGCTTTTAATTACTTTGATGGTAAAGTAAATTCTCGTACGTATCATCGATATTGCGAGAGAATCGGTTTAATCTAGTAACGCCCCACGAAGCCGGCGAAAGTTCGCGACCATTGCCGTCGACAACAATAGGATTCACCCCTTAACGATTACGATTATGAATACAAATGGGATGTACTCCGCTGGCCTTTCGCATATTCATCCACGACCCCGTTCTTGCCTCTTCTCGGTGCGCTATTCTGCATTAATTGTTAATTAGATGAGGATATTTCCGAAAGCCCGAAGGAATTCGTCCGAGGATCGTGAGATGCTCAATGTTCAAACATAAAGGTCCCATGCTCAAAGTTCCGGCGTTACTTTCGGACTGGAAGTTATTTCGTGATTTAGCGCAGACGGATGGAAACTCGTCGTGTTTCGCCTCCGAATCTCCTCGGTTAGTATCTAACATATAAGTCCGAACTTTGCACGATAATTAGACTCCGACCATGAAATACGTAGACCCAAAGCCAGGGTCTTTTCGTATTTTCATACGAATGTTCCCTAGAAATGACGCGGGAGTATACGGTGCAGAGGCCTCAGATGTTTGCTGATTTTTCCTCGTTTCTCTTGGCTATATGTTCTTTGCTCATCACGACAGGATGGAGAGTCTGTTAAACGCGGACCGTGCTCGTTGGAACCACCGACGGAATGGTAATTGTTTTTAATCACCCAAGGGGAAAGAGCGATTTCGCTTCCAGGAGTGCCACTGTGGTTAACCCACAGCCCTATCCGCCGTTTATTTTTAGCGGTCCTTCATAAACGGCTTCGACATGAAGCGCACTTAAGTGAATATTGGTTTCAG
>JAPYZR010004549.1:0-15108 GCA_030522945.1 Trichopria nigra | reverse complement strand
GAGAAGGGGATACTACATTGTTATTCAGTAATCACTTCGAACGAGCCTCTCGTATAATTACGATTGAACTTCACTCAGGTAAGTTCGTTTAATCGTTAACTTTCTACACATGCAGAAACGAAACATTTTAGCTAGCACGCGAACCCGAGACGATATTAAGAAGTTAAATCTTTTCGAATAGTGATTTAGTGATAAACAATCGAAAATACGTCTACGTAATATGCGATTACTTTACATGGAAGTGCGAGATAAATGTCGGGCAGGTTTAAAACCTTCTGTATGAAAATATGAAAAAAGTCTAAGAATTACGAGATTATGAAAATGAATGCACAGATGATATTTTTTTTTTCGTATTACGTTACATCAAAGTGCCTAGTTATAGTCAGAGAATCATCATACATTATGTTGACAATTGTTTTTTCGTTTTCCAATTTTACTTTCTAACACATCGTAGAAGATAGCACGTAAACCAGAATGATTCAAAACGCCGAAAATATAAATTTGGATGTGTGGGCACCAAATAATGACGCACTTAGTATATTTGGAAGGAGACTATAGTGCGTAGTTATTTTTGTTGACGTTTCTCGTAATCAGAAGCGAACTACAAAATATAAAAGACAACTTTCATTTGCAACGCAGTGGTAATTTTTTATATGAACGAAAAAAAAACAAACAATTAATGGTATACAAAATTCAAGTAGACTGTGCGATACTGATCGTACAATACCGCAGTTACATATTCATATAATTGACGTCACCGATGCGTTGTTAGAAATTTATGTAAAAGATTGTATCACTTATTGGTTCTTTGGAATAACTATGCCATATGCGCGATGTCAGTTCTTCGAAAGATCTAGATTTAATGGAATAAAATCATTCGGTGCATAATAGTATATAGGTTTTTAACTATCAAGAATGATAGATCGAGAGTTTTGCGTCACTTCATTATTCATCTATTGCGTTTAGCCAAAAAAAACTGTAATAGTTAGTATAGTAGTCATTAACACATGTTTTCCTTAATGCCCATTTGTTTTCCTCGAGTTTTGTTAAATTTACATCAAGTTTTTACTTTATTTATATAATATAACTTGGATTATCAAAAGATAATTTGACTATTATATTATCAAAAGTTAGATATTATCAAAAGTATTTTATTTTATTGTTGAAAATTCTTATATATATTGTTTTTTTCTTTTCAACCAGGAATTGAAATTAATCGTGCCTTATACTATAAAATGCCGGGCGCAAAACTCGCATTCCCGCACTGTTATCGCAACACATATATATTCGTCGCATCGAGTATACTAATATCGGAATTCACTATACGAATTTCGATCCTTAATTTATTTACTTTTAGAACGAATTCTTTTGTAAATATATAAAAGTAAATGCAATGTCAAAATGTAATTTCGAAATTCTATGTTGTTGATTTTCTCCTTTTATAAGTCAATAATTTCACTGTTCATACTTTTTATTTTTTATTTATTTATTGTTTGTTTCTTTTATTATTCATTTATTTTTTTTTTTTTGTATTTTTTTTTTTGATGTTTTAAATTTTCCGGAGACTTGTTTTAAGTGAAAATCGACTGCAAGTGAAAGTAAAAATGTTATAAGCAAAGAGAACTATAAGGAATCTGAAGATAGATCAAAGAAAATTGGAGAAGCACAAATGAAAAGAAGGCAGAAAGGAAATAAAAATACTAGTTTAGTAAACAACGAGAGAGAGAGAGAGAGAGAGAGAGAGAGAGACCATGATTTTGGTCCGACATTTTGAATGTAACGGATTCGTGAAAAGACACCTTAAAAATCCTCGACTACCGAGTTTCATGTTAATCGAGTAAAGTTTCGGATTTTGGTCCGCCATATTGGATTTCGAAAATCTGACAACGGATTCGTAATCGTAGTGACCCCGCAAACCTTTGAGTAACAAATTTCGAATTAATCGAATTAAAGGAATAATTCGTGACACAATATTAATTGCGCATATCAATTTAGTACGTACCAATACGTTAATGTTTAAGAAGGGGTGCCAAATTTATAATGATAACAATGAATTTTGCTCAACTTCAGATTTTCACTTTATGATGTATCCTTGCGAGGTTCTTCAAAAATAGAAAAAATATTTTTCATGTTAATGAATTTTGTCGGTGAGCTGAGTCAAATAAATATAGATTGCGACGTTTCGGTGACATATATAGCACCATTGTCAAGCTTATTTATATAAGATCTGACGTCGCAATATATCTTATTTATTTGACTCAACATGACTAATATATTTTCGACTGAGTGACAAGAACTAAATTTTAATACTAATAAAAATATATTATTTCTTCTTAAAAATGTATATTTATTATTCATTTTTTATTATTTATTAGCATTCATTGTTACTTATCAATTTAAACTCACTAAAAAAAAAATTCTATTGTACTGTACATAGGTGGCTAAGGCCTCTCTTTTGGTACGGTAAGGATCATGACCTCACTACAAAGGATCTATACAACGTTGAAGATGACGATATCAGCGAGACACTCGGAAATACACTGGAAAGGTAAACATTGTTGACATTTTTTTCGATGACGCGCGAGATCGACAATTGTTGTTCCTCTCGAGTTTAAAAAAGACCTACTTTTAAAATAAGACATTTCTAAAGTCATTGTAAAATCGTGATATATTCCAGAGAATGGTTGAAAGAACAGGAAAAGGCCAAGAAAAGTGGAAGGAAACCGAGATTACTGCGAGCTATCAGGAGCTCATTTTGGAGGTCTTATTTCATATACGCGGGCCACGTGTTCATCGTAACTGCGATATTCAAGTATGCATATATATTATGTATAACATTCGAGTGTAACGAGCGATTTAAATTGTAATAATTTTCAATCGTAGGGTTCTGCAGCCATTGGTGTTGGGACTTTTCATTTTTTATTTCGATCCTCGATCATCGTGGACGAAAAGCGACGCTTATTTGTTCGCCACCGGCGTTGTCCTGATGACTGTAGTATCCGCGGTACTCATGCATCACTCCAATCTTGGACAATTAGAAGTGGGAATGCGATTAAGAATCGCTTGTTCTTCGCTTATTTACAGGAAGGTAATAGTCAATTTCCCTTAATCACTTCTAATTAATGCTTCCAACTCGGATGTTTCCTGCGGGCAATTGTCCGTTTAAATCCTATATACTGCAATTTTTCTGTGCTATTTATTCGTGCAATAGCGATATTATTAACATATTTATATGCGGATAATTTTTACTTGAAGATAATGCGACTTTCCAATTCGTCCGCTAATAAAGTCACCACCGGCATGGTCATCAACCTATTGTCAAACGATGTAGCAAGATTCGACTCACTCTTTTTATACTTGCACTACATATGGTTGATGCCGATACAAGCTGCACTCATTACTTACGTAATCTGGGAGAAAATCGGAATAGCTGCATTAGCCGGCATGTTCCCCATGGTATTACAGACGATACCCGTTCAAGGTTTGTTTCTGCGCACGATTATTAATAATGCCCTTAGTTCACTAGCAGTTCGCTTTTATATATTTACTTGTTTTTCCACGTGGAAATAATTGATTTCTTTCAATTTTGACAATAGCTTTTATCGGTGCACAAACATTAAAGCTTCGAGCGAAAATCGCAGCGAAAACTGACGAGAGAGTGAAACTTATGTGCGAATTAATCAAAGGGATTACAGTGATAAAAATGTACACTTGGGAAAAGCCGTTCGAGCATCTAGTTTCGCTTATTAGAAGGTTGGAAAAAGTCTCTTTCCTTTATAAAAAAAAAAACAAAAATGTAAACTAAATAGTTTAACTTCATCCAGAAATGAAGTCTTTTTAGATTATTATCAATTAGATAATTACAAATTATCGTTGCTAATTTCTTAATTCAAAAAGATTATTTTATTATATATGTGGCATTTTAGTTTCGAAATTAAACGTATCAAACACGCCTTCTACTTGAGAGGTGTAAGCACCGCGTCGATCATTTATGCGCATCGGGTGTGTATGTTTTTCATGATTCTGGTATACATCTTGCAATACGACCACATAATACCAGCGGACAAAGTATTCTCCATTTTTCAATACTTCAATATCATACTAGTCACCATGGACATTTATTTTCCGCGAGGAGTCACGTCCGTCGCGGAAGCTCGAGTTTCAGTTAGACGAATCGAGGTAAACCCTTTTCTCCCCTATTTCTTTACAATAAAGTATTAAGATTGTTTATCTTAAAAATAAATTTAATTTGATCATCTGGATTGTTTCTGGGTAGAAATTTTTATTGCTGGATGAAATATCCCCAAAAGTGCGAGCACCGATAACGGTTGAATGCATGAAACTCTCGATAAGCGATGTTTACGCCTCGTGGACACCAGACGTTCCGGGACATACATTGGACAATATTAAAATCACTGTAGAACCTAAACAGCTGATTGGAGTTGTTGGCAGTGTCGGTTCTGGAAAGGTAAGCGATAATTCTTATTGATATCTCAGTAATCCGACCAGCTATTAGACAAAAAAAGATGTCATAAAGCCATCAGAGGTATAATAATCATGATAATGATAACAAAATAAATATTTTCATAAACTTTGGATGAACATTTATTGAAAAGCAGAATACGTATATATATATAGTAGCGTCAATTTTATTCCTACAATATGAATTTGAATTCGTTACGCGGTAGTATGACCGCAGTGTACGCAGCCATCAACGTGAGAAACCCATAATCAAAACTGGTTTTCGTTAGTAATCATATTTTCCAGATCCTTCCATTTAGAAAAACCGGTAAATGATTTGCGGTAATTACGAAGCAATCGCGTCTTTAAACAACCCATTTCGTGTACAGTCATTAAAAAACTTTCGTCACTTTTCAGGTTTACGAACCTTTCAGAACGAAAATAAATATTACAACTTCCATATGCACTTGTTGATGTACTTTTTCATGTAGCGATTCGTAAAATTTAATATGCTTCACACGACATATCTCTCATACTTTATATATAATAATTTGAACTCTGTAGTTATTTTGGTTATTTTTGTAAAATGTGTACAATATTTTCCAGAGCTCACTTTTAAAATTATTACTTGGAGAACTACTGCCGTCTTCGGGAGTCGTTGACATTGGCGGAACTGTCTCGTATTGCAGCCAGGAACCGTGGCTATTCGGTGGCTCGATAAGGAGAAATATTCTTTTCGGCTTACCGTACGAAGAAGCCAAGTATAACGATGTGGCAAAAGTTTGCTCCCTTGTTCGTGATTTTGAACAATTACCATCAGGTGACCATACCTACGTAGGAGACAGAGGAACCACACTTAGCGGCGGTCAGTGTGCACGAGTCAATCTTGCCAGGTATGTGGTGTGGTATTAAAACTCTGATATACCCTCCGTTAATCGAAATATTATTGTTGATATTGCGTACAATGCATATATAATCTTAAAACTCCATGCATGCAGGTACAAAATAAAGTAGATAAGCTGCATGGGTTCTGGCTCATTTATATATACAAAATGACAAACTACACTGACTTGTCCAGAACTAAATAAAAAAATAAATAATTCAATAACTTCAATAAAAACATGTTTATGCAGATGCGTGTACAGGGATGCTGATATCTACATCCTTGACGATCCGCTCTCCGCAGTTGACACGCGAGTAGGTAAAAATTTATTCGAGGATTGTATTAAAGGCTACTTAAAGGACAAAACGAGAATTCTCGTTACCCATCAACTACAATATTTAAAAGAGGCCGACAGTGTTATTTTTCTAAAGAATGTGAGTTGCATTATCTTATCGCAAAGTGCAGTCCTTCAAGGTCGGAGGTATTTGACAACTTGGTCCAAATTTTCAGGGTCGAGTAGAATTTCAAGGACGTTACGAAGATATTAAAAAACAGGAATTGCTTTCGACAGAGGTGCCGGTACATGAAGATGAGAAACAGCCGATGTTACAAAATGACGACAGTGAAATTGTGACGGTGTCTACGAATAAAGAAAATAAAGAAAAAGACGTGGAGGCGGAAGAAATGGCCAAAGGATACATGTCCAAGTCTCTCTACTGGAAATATTTTAGAGCCGGAGGTTCAATTTTCATGATTCTTATGGTTTTCATGTGCTTTGTTTTGTCTCAACTTACGAGTAACGGAGCTGATTATTTTCTTGGATATTGGTATGTTGATCGTTCTTATTGGTAAAATTAATAGTTAATCTGTCTTATGTTATAGTATATATGTATTGTCATGCATACTTTTGCAATTCTCCAATACCCCTATAGGACCAATCAAGATGAGTATCGTCTCAAAGAAGTCATCAGGGTTCATTCGTTTTCGGGAAACGAATCGGGCTTTTCGATACTTGAAGCGACGAACGACGCCAATTTCACGAAATACCTCGAGCGCGAATCGACAATACCGGCGTTCGACGTGACAGACGGTCTATACATTTACGGATTTCAAATTTTAGCAAACATAGTTTTCTCCACTGGTCAGACCATACTATTTTTTAAAGTGTGTTTGCGCTCCAGCATAAAGATTCACGACAAAATGCTGCACACGCTACTGAAGCTTCCGATGGTGTTCTTCGATGTCAATCCTTCTGGTAATTATCACCATGACGTTAAAATCGCCGGCGAAGTCATCAATTAGGGATAAATCATGAACTCGGTATCATTTTAGTTTTATCGCTCAGGTCGGATTTTGAACCGCTTCTCGAAAGACATCGGCTGCGTAGATGAAGGACTGCCGATCACCATAACGGAAGTTTTAAGGATATTTTTCATCATGATTGGAATCTTAGTGCAGGTTCTCATCGTCCAGTGGTGGACAATTTTTCCAATGATCGTTGCTGGTTACCTCTTCTGGAAGTTAGGGATTATGTATCTCGCTACTGTCCAGGATATAAAGCGACTGGAAGGCGTGGGTACCGTATAAACTTGTTTACAAACTTACATTTTTTTTAAAGGCTTATAGATGCTCGTAATTTTTGTAACAATAGTAAAAGTGGTTTTTATTACAAACAAGATTTTTCGTACTACGTCGCGTAAAATGCATGCTCAACAAGTCATTAATTCAAAGAAGTCTTTTTCTTTTTCAGCAAAAAGTCCGGTATTCTCTCACACAAACGCCTCACTCTCTGGTTTACTGACCATCCGATCTTGCGAAGCTCAACGAATGGTTTCCAAAGAATTTGACTCCCAACAAGATGCTCATACATCTGCTTATTTCCTGTTAATTGCCACTTCTTCAGCCTTCGGCTTCTATCTGGATATTATAACGTCGGGTTTCGTAGCCATCGTGATGTACGGCTTTTTAGTGGTTGAGGATGGACAAATCTACGCTGGTCATATTGGATTGGTAGTTTCACTAGTCTTGGGCTTCTGCGGCATGCTAGAATACGGAGCTCGGATGGCCGCGGAGATGGTCTCGCAAATGACCAACGTCGAAAGGGTTTTCCAATTTACCAAATTGGAACAAGAAGGCCCGTGTGATAGTCAACCGGACAAGAAACCGTCCAATGAATGGCCGACCAAAGGAATGATCCAGTTTGAACGACTGTACTTGAAATACTCCGATGCTCAGGGACCGGTACTTAAGAATCTTAACTTTGTCGTAGAACCGGGATTAAAGGTATATTATTCAATGTAATGGACGAAATTAGTCCCAATAATAACATAACATTGTATATATAATCAATCGTTTCTTCAGGTTGGAATCGTTGGACGCACCGGCGCTGGAAAATCGTCGTTAATATCGGCATTGTTCCGTCTGACGAAATTCGACGGTTCCTTGTACATAGACAATGTCGATACCACGACGATTGGCCTTTGGGATTTACGGAAGAAGATCTCAATTATACCGCAAGAACCGATGCTCTTTTCGGCAACTCTGAGGGATAATCTCGATCCGTTTCACAGAGCCCAGGACGTGGAACTTTGGGACGCTTTGCAGGACGTAGAATTGAAGAGTACCTTCGATTCCTTGGATCATACCATAGAAGTGGGCGGCAGCAATCTCAGTGCCGGACAGAGGCAATTGTTGTGCTTGGCTAGGGCGATCGTACTTAAGAATAAAATCCTAATACTCGATGAAGCTACGGCGAACGTCGATCCGTCTACCGACGCCTTCATCCAGAATACGATAAGGAACAAGTTTAAAGAGTGCACGGTCTTGACCATTGCTCACAGGCTCAACACGATTATGGACAGCGATAAAGTTCTCGTAATGGACCATGGCGAAGCTGTCGAGTATGACCATCCTCACATCTTGTTGAGTAAAAATGATGGTTATTTTTCGAAAATGGTGCAGCAGACGGGCAACGCGGTATCGGAGCACCTCAGAGAAATTTCGAAACGAGTGAGTAGTAATTTGACGATATAGTTTTCTTCTATCTCTCAGGCCACATGTTAGGAATTTAGATTATCGACGATAGGGACTTTTGCAGGGTTGATAAAGTAGTAATCTGTCGGTCATCATCTTAGAAAATGGTGATTATAAATTATTGCAACATTTGTTTTTCAGAATTTGGGCTATGGCATTGTAATTCTACAATATTTACAATCTTCTCTTAAAGTTTTAAAAATATCCGTGAAATTGGTTATAAATTTTAAGTTTCCTACTTGCCATTATAGTTTTATGATTTTAAATATGTTATCTGAGTTTTTAAAAATATAATACTTTTTTATATTATATTCAAAAGAGTTTGTAATTTTTAAGCATCTTTTGTTGTTTTAATATTAAATATAGATACTTACATACATTGAATAATCTATTTTTTTTTCAGACGTATGAATCTACGCATTGACAATCATGAATGCATCCATCGAACAAAATGTAAGAAACGGTAAAACTTTAGCTAAAAGAAATATACATAGACTGAGGTAATGTTTAAAAGTCGAGTATTTTCTAATTATGTACATTATGTATAGTTAAATATATTTTGACATTTACTAATTTCTCTTATATTACGTAGAGTTAGAGTAAAGTAGGTAAACAAAATGCAAATGTTGTTATATGTATATATACTAACCTTTTTAATATATTGCATTCATGCCATGGATTATTAATAAATAAAATGTAAGATTTGTTAATTATTAGTTAGATATTTTACATAGCTGTTAAGTTTCAAGTAACTTATTAATCTGCAATGTAAGAATAGTTTGTTAAAAATATCATAATTGGGATACATTTATAAACAGTTAATACAAAAATGTATAAAAATAAAAAACCTATTAAAACACCTTCTTATCTATGTTTTCAATATTTGTTTGTCTCACTACTTCCTTTTATGTTCAGGGAATAACGATAATAGTCACTGGTCATATTAACTGAACTGATCCTGATATCACTAGATCACGAACGGCACTATACTGAATGATATGCTGAGATCCCGTCTCAAAATCTACTTCCTCATCAAGTGTGCCTGGTACAACGATGCCAGCAATGTTTTTATTTGCTTTGAGAAATACATGAGCATTTAAATTTGGAGTAACAATGAGGTCATTAACTTGGAAGTCGCTAAAATTTACAGGCATGTGCTGCAAAGCCATGGTTCGAAAAAGCATCTCCATATTGTTCAAATATTTCCTGGCATATTGACTCTCGGCCTGAGTCAAATACGCTTCATCGGGACTTCTTTTTGCTTCTTCTGATAAAATGTGAATTGTAAATTCCTCAATTTTATCAAGGCGTTTTCTTAAATAGCTGGATATTATAAATCTGATTCGGTTGATCTCCATTTTATGGATCGAATAACGCATATCATCTTTCCTTAAGTTTTGAAGGTTTCCTTCCATGTGCTCTAACATTTGTAACATATCATCAACAGCTTCTGATTTGTGTGGTAGGATTTCTGGTGCAAACTTCTCATTTAGCCAAGCATTTTCAAGCTTACGTAGCACATTGTCTGGCGTATCTTCCAAGTCGCTGTTGTTCAGAGAACGGTTTTCTTCACTGATATCAGCAGCAGCATCATTGGAGGTTTCAAAATTTTCTGTTGATTCGTCAAGATCCATGAGTCTTCAACACTAATGAAATTACTGGAAAATGAAGACTTGTCAATATCAACACATTTATGAATATCAAATCAATTATAAATTAATTGAATTAATTAATGATATTAGGTAAACATGATCTAGTTGACTGTCACAGATATCGAAAATAAAATAATTTTATTATAGGTTATGTTATAGAAAATCTGCAAATTTCAGACTTGTTGTAAACTTTTCATTAAAAATGTTTTAATTCGAAAGTTTATTTCATATATCGATTCACACATTTGCCTATGTTAAATAACTAACCGATGTTAATAAAAGATCGATGATTTTGAACATAAATAAAGTACGCATACAACGAACACAAGACATACATCAGTAGAATTTTGCTGCTGAAATGAACCCACCAAAATAATGTAAACAGACCGAGATGATTCCTATTGGTTGCTCCAAAATCTGCACCAATCACGCTCTTGTGTACGAAATGTGCACCATCTATATGTATCCAATTGAATTTGAAGAATGCATTTTTCTGTTTAAACATTCATCACTTTCTCTCTTGCATATATATATTTACATAATTTTTTGTCTTCTAGTCCTTTATTAGAGATTTCAAGTTCTTACATCGTATGGCTACAAATATAAACAAATAAACTCTAGATATATGCCTCAATCACTGATTAAAAGTTTTCTAGATAAATTCTCTATTAAATAAGTTTCTAGACAATAAACCCGGTTGTAATAGTTTAGACAAATATATTAATTGGGTAATTTTATTCTTTCTTTATGAATTAACCACTACCGTAATGTAATTTTATGGTATCTATATAATAGAAGATTCTTCTATCCCTATAAATATGCAAACTTTGAGTCAAAACAAATGAAATTCACATTACATATTACTTTTTGTGATGTACACGATATACACACGCTGTATTTGAATGACGTCACAAGTTCGACAGGAATGATTAGCTATATTTTTTATGTACCTAATTTGAATGTTCTATACCTTATTCTATATCTATTTTATCATATATTTTATGGGTATTCAAGATTTAATCATTGTTTAAAC
Organism: Trichopria nigra; assembly: GCA_030522945.1. Taxonomy (NCBI): domain Eukaryota; kingdom Metazoa; phylum Arthropoda; class Insecta; order Hymenoptera; family Diapriidae; genus Trichopria; species Trichopria nigra. Next base: position 4,046 of record JAPYZR010004549.1, on the reverse strand, counting down.
ACTTAAATTATTATTTATTACGATGTATAATAAGACTGTAGGAATTATAATTAATGACTTTCCTGAAATTCTAAAAATACTTAGCACGCCTGCAAGTTTAAAGGAAATTTATGATCAATAATTCAGTGGCTTAGCACTTTATATAGCAACAACCTCTATTAATGACTTGGAAAATTCCAATGAACTAAGATGAAATTAAGATGGTTATAAATAATAGCTTCACTCTACAAATAAATATAATTATAATTATGATGCAAATATAATATTAAGTTCCTATGATGTGGGAAGTAATGAATAAACCATACGTGCGCTGCCATCCTGAACACGTAGGCATTTTTCAATAAGGGGTGTCCACCTTTAATTGCATTATCATTTATTATTTGCAATTCTGATGGTTGCGACAGTAATTTTTCTTAGAGCAAATGGCTGTTTTAAAAGGGTCAATACTATGTAAAAACAATAACACCGTATTAATTGGTTTTATGCACAAAAATTTATTCCGTGTAATCAACTTCATTAGTTGGTTAATTAAGATAAAACATGCAAAAACTGCATTAACTTGCTCACAAGATAAAACTGTACGAATGACAAAATCTTAGACTTCCGTTTTGTTGGATCATTCGATAATTTAATGTTTCACATGCGAGTTGTTATGTACACACCTCTTTACTCCGAAACAATCTTTATGACGTAACAGATAAAAAGGCTTTGATTCCAGAATCAAATTAAAAGTTGAATTATGAAGTCATTGAAAAACTTTGTTTCAAAAATGAAGAAAATTTTCTTTCGATGAAATAATTTCAATGTTGGTAAGTACATTTGTTGCACATTGCATTCACTGCTATTGATTGTATAATGAATAGAAGAACCGCAGGAATGTTACTTAATGTAAAATATAGTGCAAGCGTATAGTGCGACAAGGTCAGCAAAATCCTTAAACTGCTACCTGCACATTCGCTCTAAAACGGTTGTATGATCGTTGCATGCGGTGAGCTCTATTTCAGCTTTTGGGGTCTAGCATTGGGGTCACTCTTCTGCAGGATTAATCACGTTTCACCGAGCTTACAGAGTCTCTCGGATACAGTATCTACTGTCACAACACTGGTTGATCCGCGTAAAAAAGTAATCCAATTTTGTACAAGTATTCCTCGTCTAGCATTGATGGTAGTAGCTCCTATTTACTTCGTTGTTTCATTTGCCATCATTGTCGATGATGAGAAAAGTATCACATTACACTAGTGTATGAAATTTAAATTTCATTCACTATATGCCAAGCCAAAGCGTTTAACCACAGCTGATGGTCGTTCGCATTTCGTTATATTTGATGACTATTTTATTTGTGATGAATGGGATCTGACTAGATTAATTCCTTCAATTCTGCTTTTTGTCAATTTTCTTGGCGACACTGTCTTTATCATTCACAGTATTACCTCCATCTATTAATTTCTTTTTTGCCTGCTGACGTAACTGGGCTCGTTTCAAGCTTGTCATCAACTGACTCGATTGGTACAACCAACTTGCCTAAAAAATATATATGCTGGAGTATATTTCAAAGATTTTAAATAAATCCAAGATTAACAACTTTTTGAAGAAAAACCTACCACCATTATCATACAGTTCATTAAAATTGGCACTGAAAACACAACTGATATGAATAGCCCTTTTGAATCAAAGTATTGTTGTCTCGAGAATGCCCTAAAACACAAAATAATAAACACATCATTCATAACTGTTGAAAAGAGTAAATGAATTTGGTTTATTGTAAACTTGCATATGAATCACGTTATATGTATAAAATAATTGTTATTTAACTCACATCCAATTTGTAGCAGCTACCTCATTGATGGACTCCGAAAAATAGACTAGTAGCACTAGAAAAAGGATTCATTATTGTATTGTTGTATTTACTGCTGATCAAATACTAAGAATACCACTTCGATACGTACAGAGTACAAGGAACAATACTATTTGAAAATTTGCATGATTCCTCGTCATTAATGCTGTCATTGTAACTGCAACGTGGAATGCTATTAGCAATGCAAGCCATGGATCCCTCCAATCGATCTGCAAGATATCAATGCCATTCATAATTTTTATCGTATCAAAATATGTTCTTACATTAATAACGTTCTTACATTGGATAATTATGTTACATCATGCACACAATTTTTCACTTTATGATTCGTCGCACGTGTGCTTGTCATCTTCAATTTCCATTCTTTAAATTTCAACATATCACATTACTCGCAACTGAAATTCATCTATTATATTCAAACGAATTGTAACAGAAAGTTACATTTTGGATGAAGGCAGAATTTCATCATTTTAATCAATCGAATCCTATCTATATGCCCAGTTGACGAATTTTTAAGTCAGCCAGAATTTTAAATAAAAAGTTTACATTTCATGCCCTTACGCGCGAATCGAAAGTGTAGATACGAAATTTTGCAAACGATTATTTATGTATCACGAGAATCTTCCAGAAAGTGCCAAGTTTTTTGGGGAAATTTTAGGCGCTCGCAGTGACCTTTAACCTCCGCGCCACTGGCGTTCCGGAATAGAAAAATGCGATTTTGTTGTCGACTTACACTTTGCAGAAAAGGCCATATACCGTCGATTGCGTCGGTGGCGATGAAGTTCGGCCCGTTCATTGTCCCGTCCTTCTCGCTTTGTGAAAAACAATCGCGGAAAATCGTCGAAAATCAGTCATTCGCGACGGGGAGGTATGAAACGCCGCCCGACCCGCGCACTTACATATGTATATATGTAGGTAATATCAACAGACAACAACTCGGGTGCCCCGCACGAGAGGAGAGAGTCCCACGACGACACACGATAATGGACACGAGCACCACAATTCACTGCGGGACACGTGTATACGCACGAAGCTCCTTTTATTTATGTAGTGGAACTGGAGACCGACCGACCAGGCGTGAATATCATGCATATATATATATATACATATGTGATGACGGAGGTTTTTCGCGCGGGATGCAACATGCACACACACACACATATTATGCCTGTGTATATCTTGATCTCCCACGCGCGGGAGATCAAGTGTTTATTTTTATTTTCGGTCGTATATATATGTGTATATATATATATACATATATCCGAAAGAAAAAAATACATTGAGAAAGTACATATATATATATAACGGGTACGACGCGGTGACCTTAAAAATCGAAGGTAACATATACCTATATACATTAATAATAATTGGAAGCGAAGGACGTAAAAATTGATCGGGAAAGAAAAATGATGAGAGTGAAGCCGCTGATGAAATGGCGCGTATATATATAATAGTCGTTTAAACCTCTTGATGATCGCCGGTTTCGCCGGTGTAACCCCTTTGATTACATGCGGTAACTATATAACGTTACGTAAATACGCTGCAAAAAATTCCGGACAGATTAAACACATACATATATATATATACATATATATATATATAGTGATGAGGTCCACGTATCTCGAAAGAAAAAATTCTCAGATTATGTCTCTGCAAAAAACGTTTTTGTATCATGCTGTTTCATTCTCTTATTATGTGTGCATTTATATTATTTATATATATACGCATATATATATGTGTTTTCTTTTGCAGAAAATGATGCGCTACTGATGGGTGCTTCTTCGGACAAAAATGGCGGATTAAAATAAGTTTAGACGAATAGTAAGCATAATATTGGTTTTTTGACATCGTGTTCTTCATCTAATGATAGGGTAGGGAGGCGAAAGAGAACACACGCGATGTGCTGTGCGAGGGGGGGGGGGGGGGGGGGGGGCTGTAGCCCCCACAGCCCCTCCCCTCGCTACGCCACTGATATATATACATATATATAAAGTGGACAGACTGCTTCAACTTTGAACTGATGATTTATTCGTAATAACTCTTGTATATATAAGTGATGACATCGGCGGTATATCACTTTGAGAAAGCACGAAACGTAGAAATCGAAAAATTTCATATGCGCATAAGCTTGGACGACCGTGTTCATATTTTTAATTACTTCGCCTGACGCAAGGCGGCGAAGTATTGAATT
>JAPYZR010004547.1:0-12107 GCA_030522945.1 Trichopria nigra | reverse complement strand
TATCCTTGTGAAAAAGACAAGAAAACATGATAGATCAGGCAAAAAGTTACGGGAAGCACAAAGCGATGCAATACGCGAAAAAGATGGAAAGATTATGAGGTAACTGATAATAGAAAATATACACAATGCAGAAGAATGAGAGAATGGCATTACATGGAGAGAAGGAATAGACGATAAGGCGTAGTATGCGGCGTAGCGTGTAGTAGCGAGCTAGCGATGGCTAGTTAAGCATTGGAGAATCTCGGTAATATACGGTCCGAACTTGCGACGGCGATACCCTCGATGATTGTTGCGTACAATATTCTATTTAATGCCGCGAGAACAGGAGAAGAAGGAAGGAATGGACGATGTAGAAGACGATGCCAAGAGTTACGGCGTGTGCGGTGACCTCGGCTTCGAGCGGACGTCAGATTGGCACTTAGCCTAGGCTTGCACGTTTCTCGAATAATAATCCGACACTTTTTCGCTGAATCCAAGATTCCGCAATGTTTCATTCAAAGCTGAACACGAGCGTGCGCGGAGTGACTTTTACTTTCTAGCAGCTAACTCGAGTCTCCGCGAGCAAAATCCATTCCTTGGAAAATTTACCGTCATCAAGTCAAATCTTGGCTGCGTATGAGAACGGAGAATTTTCGTACTACAACCTAACCTTAAGAATTGACAGTTAGGGAGTCTTTCGACGAATGCTTATTGTTTATGTTTTCTTGTTTGCATTGTTCAAAGCGCGTAAAGATCTTGGAGGCAAAAGCGTGAAATGAACTAAAATGTTCACTTTCTAAGATGTTCTAATCGAATGATCAGTAAAAAATCTCGTCGCGGTTCAAGGCCATAGAAATTCGCGACTCGTGGCTCGCCCGCTTTCTTATTTCTCCATATGGGCTCAAGCGTGCATGCACTCTTCTCTTAAAACGTACAATTTTCTAGTCCAGTTCTTTAGGGACCAGTTTTCCACAAGTGAAACGCAACTGGTTTTAACGAGAAACTCTTGGAGAGAGCATCATATTTGTAGCCTTTATTTACAAGGATCTTTTTAGAATTTAGGATTGCAGACATTGTTTCTGCTTGTCACACTCGATGGTAACTAAAACTACTTTGAAGACAACTATTTCCGAGATCATCCCCATCAGCAATATCCTGAAAAATACCCAATAAAGACGAGTAGAAATAATCAACCAATATAATTATCTTCAAAAGGATTTGAGTATTAATATTCCCTGCATACTGATGTAACGTAATCTAGATGATTACCTCGATTATTGCCTGACGAATACTTCGACTATCATCATCCCAGCGATTATCCTGACTGCGAAAATGAATAAAATGACGTACACACGTTATTTAAGTAGTGACGGAATGTCCCAAAACAGTGTGATCATTGAGTCCCGTCAATAGTACAGACCAGATAATGATCTCGACGTTTATACTGATAATATTCTATTAGCCACTATCCCAAAATGCCCTGATAATTATCCCTACAATCGTTATAAATAGAATAAGTTTGTCATGTTCCTCAAGTACCTGTCGAGCTTCATCCAAACCCCGATCTTTTCAACCAAAGACTTGCGTTGGGAGTTGTTTTCAATGTACCGCAACTCCCCAGGATGATAAGTAACATAATTTATTTGTTTTTAATTTCATCGGGAGAACTTTCGGCGTAACTGCACGTTAAAATGGTTAGAGTCCAGTTTCAACGGTGCAAATCGCGTGACACCGAAAAGATTTCGTACCTACGAGCGACCGGGTGTTACGGTATTACATGTATGAGAGCAGGCGTGTAAGAGATGAGCGAGAAAGATATTGCGGTACAGCGTGCGCGGCGCGAAACGAGCGAGAAAGGCGACATGAAAGATGAAGACCAAACGTCGCCGAGGCGCGACAACTTATGTTTTACGTAACCTACGCAGATGTTATCTTGACCACAACCACGATGCGGAGGAGGGCTTGAGAACCAGCTTCCACAGTACGAGGATCGCGTTGCTCGCGAATTTTGGTCTTCCTTTTACTCGTCTTCACGTTCGCACGAGATGCCGAGTATTTCTTTATGATATTTCGAGGAAGGAAATACTTTGGTGGTACTCAAAGGAGATGTCCAAATGTAAGACACCACAACGGAGGTACTCGTATGTGGTATCTTACAGACACTCCAAGATAATAGTCATCTTTTGTCGAGCTCCTTTAAGAATGGACGTCGCTCATCTCTTTTCGCCGAGTTGCGGCCTTCTGCTTCATTGCCGCCGCATGTCTAACCGTCGATAATAGTCTTTTGTTGTTCGATCCCTATTACTCGCCTGAATTACTCGTCCCGTAAACGCACGGGCCGAGACCCTCGCTATCGTAATTCACGGTAACTCGATACCGGGTAATGAAGCAATTAAACCAATTTATACCGAGATATAAATCGAATTATGCCTGCAGTGCGCGGCCCTGAAGAAGAAGCCGCAGCTCCGTCTGACATCCATCCGTGCAGCGATTTCCTAATTAACGACGACGCGTCGCCCTTTACGCGTAGGTATAGGTCGCTTCGAATACGATCACCGCTCCTCGACCCCGACGTTGGTATTCCCGGTGAAAATTGAGCCTAATCGAATCTATTTAAATGGATACCTATCACTCGATCCGTAAACGATATGCTCGCCGAGCTCGGTACGCTCATGATTTTCATTTCGCACGTAACAGAATTTCGAAGGTCAGACGATACAGAAGAGGGTGCCGATTGTGCACTTTAATCTTTGCGACTGTTCCTAATTATGAAATCGGTCTGGACTATTACCCACGCAATGTTTTGCGGGAACCAAGGGTCTGCTCGCTAATAAACGCTTTGGCTAAAGGTTCTCGATGGGAGGTCTTCAGTGTGTGGATGCAGAGAACGACGAATCGTACCCACCATCTGCAACCACCGTAATCCGCACCAGAGTGTAATTCGACGAGTTTTACGTAATCTTCGTGTTGCGTAAGTCACTCTTTAAGGTCCGTAAATGTAGTTGATACCGTTACGTTGGCCCGGCATGGCACGACTCTCTTATAAATTTTCCAAATCTGACGCAACTCATATCCGCGGACATGTGCAAAAATTTGTTTCTACCGAATTGGTAAAAGTTATTCCGAGGAATGAATGTAACGGCCGAAGGGAATACGACAATTAAAAAGAGCGAGTTTCATTTCCCGCGGCCTTGCTGCCGCGAACGAATTATGCACGCGCAGCGATTAGGACGATAAATCATCCATTCGTGCAAATGTGCAAATTGCAAATTTGCACGGCCGTGACGAAACGCACTTGCCAAGATTTCACGGCGTGGGGTTTCTCAATTTTCATCGTCGGTCTCTTACTCTGTCTTTTAGCATCGCCAGCAATGAGGTGCGAACAAATGAAACGGCGTAATGGTAAAAAATGCGCGTAAGGACGAAACTACACGCGAAATAGCTAAAGGCTGATAAATGCGGCGAATTAATCAATTCTCTCTCTTTCTCTCTCTCTCTCTTCCCTCGTTTCGTCTCATTAATTTTCGCCGTTCAAAGTGGAAGTTTTCCATTACTGGTCGATGGGCTGGCGTTAGAACTCAAGTTTATTATCATTGGCGGCCTGCGTCGTCTTAAAGATCGTCGACATAATGGATAGCACAACAAATTCTGTCAAACTCAGATTGATGCAGTTAATTGATCTCATCTTATTCATTTGCAAAATCGGATAAGGTTTTGGAAAACTTTTCAATCTTTTGCGACGAAAAAATCAACTTTCCACAACTGAACGGTTTTTATGCCTCTCGCCCTGAGGTGTCAGTGTGCGGGGAACTTTCTACGTCATGTAAGGAAGTCGCGAAAGGCCACAGTCTTTCAGCATCGCGGTCTTTTTCGCGCCCTCTCTATATTTGACGTTTTCCGACGTGCAATAATGCTAAATGGGTGAGCGACGTATGCCCGGAGCGAGTTTGCGAAACCATCCGCGATATGAGGTTCCATTTCGCTAATGCACTTCGCACTTTTCCGTATGGCTCGACAGAAATGCAGGACGAGGTTCCGCAGCTTTTTTCGTCGCTTTCACGCTGTGAAGCGTCATTCGATTCTCCATTGCGACTTTCATCCTGCACGAACGCGCACACGTGTTCCCGACTTGTGACCTGCGCTCGATTAACTGTCCTTCTCCTACTTGCGTCTTTACGACTTGGAAGGTGTTCCATTAGATTCACTTGCCTTTTGATCCTCAATTTTTACTTTGTATCCAACTCCTTTAAGGTTTGATTGCGTTAAACTACCATTTTAAAACAATTTAACCAACTCAATGAAGTGAGTCTCCGATAGAAATAAAGCCAAGCTTTTAATTGTCACTCATTTACTGCTACAGATAGTATGTGCCTTAAACTCTCTTCTCTATTTAAACATGTTTTCTAAAATTATGTAGATTGTTTTATTTAGCATTGGAACCCAATGATGGTTCAAATTTTAGAAACATGAATACACATTTTAGTTTACGTGTCGTATATACCAAAGAAAAAAGGAAGTTCGCAAATTCTAATAAAAGAGAATCTCAACATTAAAGCGAAACAAAAGAAACAGACTTTAAAACAGACCGATTACATCCGATGCGCGTTCATCATACCGATACGTTTCCAATCTAAACATCACCGAACCGTTGTTCGTAATTATTAAAAGCACATTAAGGCCAGAGCGATGGCCGATGTACCGGTCGGAACCTAATTGATGCGGAAGTCGGTAATCTAAATTGTGCGTCATTATCGAACTCATTTATTTTCAAGCAAATACGTTATGCTAAGATGGTAAGATGTCGACAAGGTTGGGCGAGGCCGCCGAACGGAAGGTAACGCTTGCGCCGCTTACAGGACGTCTTAATGATAATCTCCATGCAGGATAAGAAGGAGGAAGCGACAAGAAAGAAGCGTGGGTGCGCTGGAATGAGCACGGTCGGTAACGTCCGATAATGATAATACCAGGCGCACGTGTGACGGAATGCCGGCGATGTCAAATGCGTGATACACAACGGCCGAGTTCGCGCTCGACCGCTACCCGAGTATTAAGTGTACAGTTTATTGTGGATCAAGAGACCCGCATGATTGTATGCGCATACGGTTAGTCGCCTCCGCACTCGTCAGGGGTGTGCCACTTGGGCTTACGGACAATAAGCAGGCTAATGTCGACCGTGGTCTTTTAGCGCATGTAAATGAGCATGCCCTTTGATGAATCCCGTTTCCAGTCGGGATTAGATCCCCATGCCAATGTTCGTAAAATTATTGGAAATTTGTCAATGGACTATTTGCCTCGGACATCTGAATTGTCAGTCCTAATCCAACATTGCATATCGCCTAGAATAGAGCAGACCAAACTTCAGTTGATAAATTTGTCAAACTGCTTCAGGAATGCTCACATTTTGATTTCTCATCGCTACCATTATAAGTCGCCCAATTTACAAATTGTATCAACCCTGGTAAGCTTCGATCGAAACAATGGTTGAAGCCATCTTGACGCAACCACCAATAACATTAACACCTGCTCTTCGAGATCGCAGTGACGCAATTCCTCCAAAATAGAACTCGGCAGGAATCACATCATCGCGGTTCACCGATGATGAATATGGTAATGTCAATTTGCATTCAATGGAAATTAATGAAAATCATTGCGTGGAGACGGGACACGGGCTACAGCAGCCTATCCGCGCAAGTATAAGTGCAGCATACGAGTTTAACTACTTCAAGACTGTTGGGCGTGTCGCGATCTCGTATGTATAGCAGTCCTGGGCCTGCTGTTACGAACATCAATTCCGATGCATGCGCTATTTTTTCGCGCGATGTGTAGTTAGATCATTTTCTCATCCTGCTTCGCGAGATTTTTTGTCAACCGGCAAATAGCACCAGGCTGGTATTCCCATTTGCGCCGATGAGATGTAACATATCGACCGAAGGAATCATAATCGCTCTTCAGGAATTTCCCTTCCTTTTTTCCCTTTCTTTCTGCTATTCCGTTCTGATTAGTTTCTCGCGACGCGCGCCGCGCATGCAGAGTGCGAGAGTAATACGTTACGTCTAAGTAGGTGTACGAGTTTCTCGGCAATTATTCCGCAGCCAAAGAATGCCGTTCCGAGAATAATCGAAGGTCTTTGGTGCGCGCGTAAAATCCCCGAGATGTTTTATGCACATACCGTCAGTTGCTTTAAATGGATAGTGAACTAGAAGAGAGAGATTCGTCGCACTCGCTCGTAACCGCGGCAGATGATTGCCATTGTCGATTAATTAAAATCTTTCGAGTAAACTCTCGTCTTTGATGCAATTTATTAGAAACCGAAGGAAGGCTGGAATAAAGAGACCTTCGCGATGTCGTAAACTCGGAGTACTTTGAGCATTTTTCTCTTGGTTTGTTCGAAAGCCTTTGGAACGACGTTCTTCGGTACTCGCTACAAATGTTTCTAAAGCTGATATTAATGTTCGAAATTGAAACTAGAGAATTGATTTGCCAGTAACTGTTGCGAATAGTGTCCCAAGCGGTGATAAACAATCAAGTTGCAGACTTAGAATACGGACGACGACATTCTTGACCGCAGGGAAGATAATACATAAAGATAAATTTTCTAGCTACCCGAGTAAAAATATATTATACGTTGTTAATCCGCGACGGATTCGTGGGCGTCGTGAAAAATACGTTCGGATAAACAATCCTGTACTAAATAAATCCGTAATTAATCTGCCAATGATACAGGATTGTTTCGTGGATCAGAAACGTACAATAGATTTTTACTCGGGTATGAATGATAGGAATCTTTGCGTTACTTGTGATGGTGAATCTTCTGCTTACAGATGAAACCTTTCGTTAGTTCCACTGAATGCCAAGTACATATTAGAAAAGTTGTCCAACTTGTTTAATAAAGAACTACTACTTTTGTACATTCGATTACGCGATGCGAATTTTATTGTTGATATTGTGTACCACGATACACCAGTAAACCAGCTCATAAATTTGGAAGGAACGATTTCAAAGTAAACGACAGAGGTGAATGGAGACCGATTTTCCATTCCTAAGAGCGGTGTAAGATAACCGTAAACTTTTACATCGCTTAAGAACATGATTTACCAGATAAAAAAATCAGAACAACCACTACCGCTCGTCACAAAATTCAATAGGCTCTACATCATCGATGCAAAAAATCACTTTTTGTCGGTATGTCTTTATACGCTCCCTCGACTCTACAATTATACTTCTGACGACTTAATTGTTACATTCAGCAGCACAGCTAGCCTGGAACCGTTATTTCTCAATAAATAAAATCAGCATCGACTACATTGGGGCAGAAAAACACTTAACTCAGCCAAGGTATTCATGACTGGCAGATACCGGTGCATCGTTTGTCGACCTTAAACCACGACGAAGGTGTGACGAATAAGGCGGTGCCGTATTGAACTTGGCGACGTTTGACCGCGAATCGACGCGTGCCCACGGCTCGACACGAAACCTCGTAATAATTATCGAACTCATAAATAAGGATTACAATGCAACGCGGGTTTACGGTCTTGGATGCGCAACGCGAGCAACGCCTACGGTCATTACTGTCATCTGTTACCGATAGAACCTAGTATTTTCTACTATTTTTTTTTAATTCAACTACTCATGCGTAGCGCCCATCGGATAACAATACCGATGCGCCTTTCTTGAGACTCGTCATTCGATTCCCGTTGTGTTGATATTCCATTAACACAATACACGTTTACGGCATTCCGCCAAAATTAGAGACGTTTCTCATGTGGGTTTGCGATTCGTCGTCATCCATGCCTATCGACGCACCGAGTGTTATATGACGCCGCGTGTTGTGTGCTTAAAAACTGAGATTGCAAAGATATCGCGATGACGAAATCGAATTAAAATATGGGTGAAAAATGCATTTAAAGGGTTGGAAATTCCGTCAGGGTTGCGCGAACAATTTCACACCATTATATACCGCTGTCCACGCACATTCTCATTCCTTGAGATTCCGGGCGTTTTATCGACGCTTTGTTCCCCATCGTCTCCTGGAATATATAGGTGGCTCGCCGTCAAAGGATGCTCGGAGCAGAATGCAAAGTAGAACGATGCCGTGACGTACACACTGGCTGGACGAAACGGGCGATCGCTAAATATTACTCGACATTTGTCCGCAAATCTGATTGGACACGTGCGATTGTTTCATTGTTCTAGGTTCAAGGTCTCTGGATGACGTATTTCCAAAGTGCCTTTATTTCCTTTATTGGTGCGGAATGATTTGGTTTTGAAGCGGTTCAAAACATTCATTGTGTATAGTTCATCGACGTCTTTCTTTCAAGGTTCTTCCTTTTGTTTAACTTTTTTCAGACCCAATAGGACAAAGGGTCGGAACTGGACATTACCCTGCCACCGATTATTCACGCCTCCTTCTATAAATGTATAAATTTTTTGTCGTTGTCATTCATTATAGTATAACGCAGTCAAAACTAAGCACATTTTAGTCTCGGAGCCTTTTTTACCATCTGTCGTACAATTATTTATACTCGGTAGCTACTGGGCGCGATTATACCGCAGCAGAGCAGTTTCTTCGTTTTCTCGCATTAGGCCGTTTAGAAGCGCGTTTCAGCCCCGGCAGCGATCGTCGCGTGACTCAAACGATTACATAAATACGGGTGTCTTTGTATAAATAAATATATTTTAATCGTGATCAATCTTGGCGATTGTATAATTGTTTTACACTCGGCTCGATCGACGCGTATCTTGTTAGCGGCTCTGAATATCTTACAAACATAATGCAAGTAAAGAAAAATTTTCTCACAATTAATTTTGAATAACACCAATGTCTACTACATCTTGTCAGCATAATTTCTTGACATTTTACTTTATACAAGGTATTCTACTAGGTTTATGTTTGTGCTCTTTGTTAACGAGACGTAATGCTCGTTTACCGTGAGTTTATTACATTTGTTTTGCTGAAAAATATTATCCTCAACATAATTTCAATGTTTTCTTAGCCAGTGCTAGAGGCAAATTTTAGTATATATGCTTCGCGAATTTGCGTCTTCAAAAATGGATGAAAGTTTCAAGTTGGAAGTCGAAAAAACGTTGGAATTCCACGGCTCGAGTATATGGATGCGCATCGGTGGAAAACTCGTTTCGCAATATTATTCCCGTTTGTCGCCGATTTCGCGGTGTCAGGAGCACCGAGCTGTCTCAACATGTGCTCGAATTTCACGCGCTTGCTCGGCTTCCCCGACTTTTTATTTCTGCTTGACGCAATAAATGATTGCGCGAGTTGGTGCAGTCGGCCTCTCCCACGCCGAATCGGGCAATTAGTATTTTTCATTATTTATATCCTCGTATGCCGCGCGTGACAGTTCTAATTATGAATCTCAATTTTAAACGGCGAGATTTAGTATCCGGGACGAGGATTTACATGCGCGAACCTTTTTTAATAATAATTCGCAATAAAGGTTTCTCTGAATTACGAGTCGAAGATTTTATTACACCCTTGATATTTTCGCGCGCTTTAACTCGAAAATTGCGAGATTTTGCATTTTAAATGAACTCGTGTAAATATAATGTTGAATTTTCATTAAGTTTGCCCCCTTTGGCCGAATTCTTTTAATTGAAGGTGTAATTGCAAAATGTAAATGCAACAGCAGTCCCGTCGCTCTGTCGCCTTATCACTTGTCGTAATTTACGTCATGATGAAATTGTCGAATAGGGAAAAAATTAAATGAATTTCAATCAATGAATCCGTAAGTAATCTGCTAGAAATACAGGATTGTCTTATAGGATGGACTTTTCACGGAGATCATCTAAAATTTTATAAACTTTGACGGATGAAAAAATAGATTTTTCAGCATCTTCCCACTGAAACGTCTTAACATATTTCACGCGACGAACAGTGACCCACATGAAACGACACGCACGTGCGCGCGAAAATGCACGCGTTTTTTTGCCATTCGCTCTATCAGAGAGAAAAAGAGAAAGGCTTTCGTAGTATGTATATATATATATATGTATACGGTTTCGCTAATGTGGCTTACCTGAACGGAGCCGAACTACTGCGGCTGCGGGTTCAGCGACCCCCTTCCGGGACACCTGAACCAGACACGTATTTAAAATCCCGATTATCTACCAATTCGTTCCCAGGAAGGAGGAAACATTTGCATAACACACAAGATCAATACGTTTAGCGCCTATCTTTGGAACCCCATCAACAAATTTGACTTGGGACGTAATTAAATTCGAAAATACCGCAAGAAATCCTAGTTTCAAGCTTTTGCGATATTCGAAAATATAATTATGTCGCTGGAACGTCCCGCGGGATGATTATTATCATTGGTAGTTTCCATTTGTTTTTTTTTTTTTTCAATTTTATTTTATCGACGGTTTTAATAGCGCGAGTTATCGCGAAGCGTGAATATAAATTGCACAAGTAAAAAAGATTTTTACTTCGTATTATTCGTTACGTCGGAAGGTTTTATTGTTATCAGGGGAAACCTGTTTCGAGGATGAAGTAACGAAGGCATTGCAATTTAACGACGACATTATAATGTTATGCCGCTATATTCATTTATAATGTTTATTTATGCAACACTGTAACTTACTCAGCTTCTTATACTTGATTAATTCTCGTTAGACGTAATTTCAATCAGTTTTTATTATTATTATTATTTTATTTTTACAGCCATTTTTCACCTTATTAAACGACAGATTGCAAGGAAAAAAATTAAAAGGAATTTAAAATGCCAAAATGACGGTAAATGACAAGAACATAATGAAAAATATTGAAAAATAATAAAAAATACCAAAATATAACGAAAATAAACTTGCATTCCAATACATTCCAATACATTCCAAACTTAAATACAAATATATAATGCAGATGATGAGTGACGCAGTTCAAGAACACACAATAAACGAGGGAGCTCTAACCACGGTAATCGCACCTAAGTTAATTAGACGTATCGTATTAGTGCTTGAGAAAGCTCTGCTTGAAAACGTACCAATAAGTTGGCGAGGTCGATGACACTGCACGTACCAATCGATAAGAACGGGAAAGATCCATCATTTTCAATTCATTCTATAAGCGTCAAATAATGAAAATAACTTCTCCGTAATCAAGTAACCAATAATTTGATAGCATTCTATTATTATTTTGCCAGACTGATACGTGAATAATAGAATACATTTAAAAGTAGACAAGACGAGATATCGATCGATTACTGGAAATGCTTTATGTAAAATTTCTAGAATTAACGTTTTATCCAATTTCCGTTGTAGGTTTGCATTTCAGAACTTAAAACAGTTTTCAAAATGTCTGCACTTTTCTTTATTCCATTTTGATCTGAAGCAAAAACTTTGCATATACCAACAAACCATCTAAATAAGTCGAGTAATCTATGATAACACCTTTTGTTTACTTTTTGTTTCCTTGTACTAAATAGCTAACACCCAAAGCAAAAATTCAGTACTGTTGTCCCTACGCTGATGTTTATTCATCGAGTGTCCTACAACTGACGGATAATATTGCAAAGGTTATTTTAAGCAAAAATTCTTGTAGCAAAATTTGATCCGATTGATAGTCTAATCACGGCAAATTATTTTGGGTTGGTCCTTTCGGACATTTTAGATTTCATTGCGATAAGGGACCATCAAGAAACATTTGGTATGCCATTGATCTACCTGATGATTTCTCATGTCAGTGTATATGAATAGCCCGTAACGGTCGGCCGAAAACATTTCACCATAATTAAACCAGTAACCGGATCAAATTTTGTTACAGGACGTCAGTTGTGGACACTCCGGTTATGTCTGGATATTTGATGACCTGACAATTGTGGCCACAAGTAAGACGAGTGTATAATACTTATGCTTTACGGACATTCAGATAGTATACGTACATTACAACATTGAAATGCTTAGCATGAAAAATGTTCCAAACGTGCTCGACAGAGTCAGCGAATATCGGAGGTATTCGGCTATCTTCGATATATGCGAAAAATAAAACACGTTACCAAAGAACTCATCCATTATTCAGCTATGTATAGAAATCAGTGTGCTTCTAAAAGTGGAGTATTGCCATCGTGGGGTTTGAAAGATGTTTGGTTCCACCATTTTGTAATCCAATTTCCGTTGGA
>JAPYZR010004546.1:0-13572 GCA_030522945.1 Trichopria nigra | reverse complement strand
TGCTTTATGCGTTAAAATAAACGTTTTGAATAATTGAATTCTCATAATTTTAGGGGCAATAAAATTATCATGAAAATAAGTCTATTGTAATTTTTTTTTCGATATCATAATGTTGCATTTATTACGCACCGCTAAAGTGCGTAAAATCGAATTTTACGCACAGTGTTGTATAATGAGGCATTTTACGCACACTGTGTTAAAAACATATTTTTGAACGATTAACAATGTACCTCGGTTGCCATATAGAGGATCTCTTGCAAAAGTATATGCATATTCTACGGTTGCTTGTACTTTAGAAATGCAGTATCTCATAAGATGCGCAACGTATAGATTGCCACAAGCAACTGACTAGGGTCGTTTCGTAGCTAAGCCAGTTTAATCTCCGACATGGCGCGAAACTTTAAATGTAAAGTCAGCCGACCAGATGCGCTTGCAGCCAGGAGCTTCGTGGTGAGCTTTCACTGTTAGAATTATTTATCGCTTGATGCAGGATTATCATCTATGAACAAGACATCAGAGACTCTATATGCCGCTATTTGTTAAAGAATTAAATATCACTATCTTACGCCAATGTTTATTATTGTCGACTATTTTGAATAAAAGATAGGAATGAAGCATGTCGAAGACAATTCTATAACTGGTACATTAAGAATGGTAGCGTAGATTAGAGATTACTGAAAAAAAGTAAGGCACCTATATGCACCCGTGTCGGACTGTTGCGTCATTGGCAAGAATAACATTGCGTACCCTCCTTGTCTGACCGCTTTAGGAGCGTTACTCGCCCAAATATGAGTGAGCAGCACTATACGAGTGGAGAGCGAAGGAGGTATTCTCGCCTGAAGTGTAGTAGTAATGCTGATTTACTTCCTACACCATGTCAGTCTGCATTTAATGTGATGAAAAGTTTTGCTATTGCCTATTCGAAACTTTCCCGTACTGCGTTAAAACAACTTGGAATGCCACGAGTCTTTCTTCATGGTAGCGTGGAAAAATAACCAATAATCAATATCCAATTTTGAATTTCCGTCCTTACATAGATGGCATTGTGAAACATCATTTACACTTCGAAATTTCAATAAAAAATGTAAACAATTGTTTCTTGTTAATAATAAATTTCTAAATATAACGATCGATGAGCTTTTTGCTAACGACACCATGACGTATAGTTTTGAAAACAGTGGCAATTCCCGAAATAAGTAAATTATCATTAGATGGAGTGAAAATATTGAATAAATTTGTTAACCATTGTTACATTAGGCGTGGTCAGCAAAATAAACTGAATTGAATTTGGCATTATAGTAATTTCATTTATCAAGAGAATGGACCTTCAGGTCCATTGTGCTAACTGTGCAATGTTAAAGTTCAACCATTGTGGTTTTGATATTGATTGTGATACTTCACTAACAAATTGCAATACTTTAGCAAATATCCTGAATTCGTGATCTGAGAATGCGTTCGGTATAGCCGAGAACGATCGCTGGGCTCTGCGCGCGGAAATACGAAATCCAGCGGTAAGCCCCGATGAGGATCGATAACCAGAAATCGTTGGCGGGTTATCACGCTCGTCGGATAAGTCTGCGGGAGTTTACGTACGTGCTCCGACGAAGGCCGCGCCACACCGTCGTGGCGTCACAATGACGACGGGAAAATCCCACGCGGCGAGGGACCGACGAACTGCCCTGGAAGATCTTCGGCACTTGGAGCTCCGGTTCACCGCCTCGATAAAGCTATCCCGCCAAAGGTAAAAGCTCGCGCGGAGGCGTTTGGCGGAAGTGCGAAGTGGAAGAATTAAATCGTATTTTAACGTCAATGCCGTTCTGCTAGCGAGGGCTTTGGGAATACTCAGTCACTGGCGGAAATCCGAACTCTAGAGCAGTCGCGGAACGCAATTTAACTTTTAGTCGCTTACGAGAAATCTACTCTCTCACTTTACTTCTCGCACTCGCATGTTCGTTGGCTCTCCCGCCTCCGCGGCCCACCACCCGGATTCCGACCTTCGTCCTGGCTCGTCCCTGTTCTCCCAGTGCACTACTCGCGCCGTTCGCTCGCGCCGTGGATGCTTAATATGCAATCACGCACGGTGATGGCCCCCGGGCGACTTGGTGGAAATTCTCTCCTTATAGTAGGATTATAAACCGGGCCCCATCTGTAGGGAATCGTTCAGCGGTTCTGCTCTGGAACCATATTTTACTTCTGCAGAGCGATTCGCTACGATTGTACGATTAATCCGATAGATGTGCTTCTTCCTTGTCCTCCCCACTCTAAGCTACAGGGTTAAAATATGTTCGCTTTTCGACCAAGGTTAGCAAACTTCAAATATCCGTCGTGTTCGTCCGTTACCGCACTTTGATCTTTCGTGTAACCTTGAACCTTTGTAGACATTTACTACTTGCGTTGTGGAACTACTGCGCACTACTAGTGACTGCAATTTTTGTAGCGACACTATACTGCATATTAGTAATAAATTAAGGCATGCAATAGTGAATTTCTACAAATGAATTTATCAAAGCCGTATGTCTATACATATATATACATGATCATTTAGCCTTCAGGCTCAATTTAAAGAATTAATGACAAAATCAAAAAAATTTATGAAATTGCTTGAGAATTTTGCTTGCACACTCTTGTTCAAGCAAGGATCGAATGTCCCGCATTTGCACGAAGGATCTCGGAGACGATCTAAGTTCTGAAGTAACTATCGGAACTTACACCGATCTTCATGAGGCAAACTGAAATGTTTACAAAGCATCGAAAACAGAGCTCAGCAATTCGTCTTTGTGACCCGTCAAGTAGACGTACGGTTCTTGGTTAATATTTTATGTAGGGTCTTCGCCGTCTCCAGTTTAAAATTTTCTACCAACAATTGAACAATGTAAACACAAAATAAACCCATTCATATGAGCAGTATGCAATTCATCCTAAAGCTTTAATTCAATATGACTTTTTCGAAAGACTCATTAATACTTAAAAACAAAATTATAATAAAAATAGTCATGTTAATGATAATGATAGTTACTTAATTGTGATTATGAAATATATATATATATATATATATATAATCAAAAGAATGGAAAATATATTGCATAATTATAAAAAGAAAAGTAAGTAAATGTATTATTGAAAAAAATGATACTGTACAAATAACTGAAGTTTGCATATGTGATGGCAGCGTGCGTATAGAGACAAAATATATTCAATTATCCATGTATAGTCCAGATTAATATTTATGAACCTTGCATCAACAAACGCGTTGCTGCAGAATTCATATGAGAATAAATTCATTAATTATTGACATTATATGCAGAACACGAAGATTCCAGTGATGTCCCGTTTATCTAAATTTGTTCAAACTCTCAAGTTATTCAAACTTTCAAGTTAACATGAAATAAACAAAGTTCACACATATACATCAGTATAAAATTGTAATATAGCATTAATACACTTGTTTTCGTCCGAAATTGAATATTTATTTGTGTTATTCTAAATTTATCTTTCGATATTCTTAAGGAATGTAGTACAGAAACGTTTTTGGGGATGCGGTGGCTTCGAATGCAGACTCAAAGTTTAGTAATTAAAATTGATAATCTCGAAAAGCAGATCAAATTTATAATTTGGTTAATATTTTTAGATCGGATTATCTCTTTTGAACTAATTTTATTCTGAAAATCCTAAAATGAACCATTATCGCAAATGATAATTTCTTACAATTTATCGGTGTCATTTGATGAATCTCATGTGATTTGCCAGGTTGAAGTTTTAATTCAAAACTCTATACTGAAAATAATATTCCAAGTCTCTTAAAAATATACGCTTCAAATATAACTTTCAAATAACCTTTATATCATTAATATATATACGGTTGTACAAATAATTGTTGTTTGGTTATATTTCAGACAAAATGTATAATGTACATTTGGAACATCACGCTTACATCATTGCTTTAAAAGTTGTAAATAATGTATATCATAAACAAAACTATAGTCAGAAATATAGTATTTAAGTAGTATTTAACGTATATAAAAACTGGACAGAAATAAACTAAAATGCTATTATTGAACCTTTTTTCTTCTTTTTTTTATAACGAAATAAGATTTCCTTTCTAGAACTGCATTACTGTGGGAACCTATGAACAAATCCACGCCTTCAGATTTTATTGACACTATTTTATATACATAAGAGAAAGCTATAAGACAAGGCGGATTTTCGATTCCAATGTTACATTTGAACTGGTGTACTTCAATGTACCGAAACGTTTAGTTGGTTGAACCATCATTTGAATATTCGAGTCTTTACGTATATATTTCATTATGTTTCTTTCTGAAATTAACCTAGTTAAGACATATTGTTGAATAGTGTTTGTTATACAAGCGAAAGATATATGATATATGTTATTGAGATAATGTATAGCAATATATTGCTTGGAAAATCATCGATATATAATAGTGATTTTGCATTGTATTTTCGTTTTCCGGTTAGAACGAGGTTAGATTTGTTGACATTTTAGGACATATTGAATTCAAACAATTTTTCTTTGTTAATGAACCGTTGTTAAAATTATTTAAACTTTAAAATGTGTTTGACATTATGTCAAGACCTTTTTTTTATTTGAACTGTACTGGCCTTTTTTTACTCAAAATAAATAAATTTAGGACATATTCTTTCGTTTATTCCGACAAATCTAAATGAACGTGTGTCAAGTTAACGCGAGAGCAGCGCATTCTGCTAAAAAATGGGCAAAAAGAAATAAAATGTGAAAAATTTTTATTTTTTCGTCAGATAGAGCGTTCTAGTGAACTCTGGAGCTTCGAAAAATTGTCGGAAATATACGTATCAGATAAGAAAATTTCTTACCAGTAAAACTACGAAAATAAACGTCAAAAATAGCGGCTGATCTTCACAGGACAAAAAGTGAAAAAGTGCTAAAAAGGGCCCTGGTAGAAAATAACTATGGCGTCAGCTAGCATTAATACTCAGTGGCGCTATAACCAGTGCCAAAGTTAAATTTTACTATGGTATTTTGAGATTTATTTGGCCCCAGGTGCTAAAAATTGGTAGACCAACAAAGGTCCCACAGTTACTTTTTAAAAACGGTTGGGGTCCAGATTAACGTCTTAATCGGTTACGGCCTTTATATTATATATGATTACATATGGATCAGGTTGAATTATATCTGAATCATATATGATGATTAATTTTACGTAATACTTTGTAGGTTTAAAATTCTGCACCATAATTTATATAATTATATTGAAAAATGAAAATTACACACATTAATAATGAAGATAGTAAAATGGATCACTAAACTGTATCAATTTTAGAATAGTATTTAAAAATAGAAATCCATTATGCATTGCTACAATTATACAGTATAAGATTGTATTGTGACCAATAACAGCTTTCTTTACGCAAACAAATATATAGTTTACGAGAATAAGTAGAAAAATGTTGATATTGACTTCGGGACTTTAATTAAAAAATACTTATATAATATATATTTTCTTTTTGAAATTATTTTATAATACTGATGAATAACGGCTTAATAAAGTCAGATATTTGAACTTGAAAATGGGTTAATTTCGTGAGATTTATGTTGCAATGGTACGTTAAAGATATTGTTACTAACCAGGCATTATTTATCCAATTAAAGCAAGGTATATAAAGCAGACTGTTTTATTTTCAGCTTTGATATGCGCGACAAACGTCAGTTTAACGAAGCGAAGCGGTGGTCATCACAGGAAGCGTTGGGACACAGAGCGTATTTCGTCACGGCAACTAAACCAGCTCATTTGACTATCAGTGACCTCAAGCTGAAAGACCAGGGCATATATAGGTGTCGCGTAGACTTTGAAAATTCCCCAACCAGGAATTCCAAAGTAAATCTGACTGTGATTGGTATGAAATATTTTTTATTATTTATTACTACTGTGTTCATATTGATGATAAATAGTTTTTTTTTTTTTTTATTATTGACATGAAAAGAGATAATTATTTTTCTGACTTACTGTAATATTTATTTTATATTAATCAATACTAACCATTTTATCATAATGGAAGATATTAATGCATTTTTTAAATTCATATTTAACTTATTACTCTCTAAATTTGAATCAGCGAAAGTCACTGCCAATCAGCGAATATACACTGATAATCACTCCAAACCCTACCATCTCGTAGGGTTTGGGCTGCAAATCAGCGGATTTTCGCTGATTCAACTTTAGAGAGTAATGTTCTGTTTTTCGAGATATGTGGATTAATTTAATTTTCGAGGGAGCGTCGTTAGAAGCATGTATGCTATTCCCGCTGATATTTATTATTCAGAATAATTTTGTTCAGAGTATTCCCAATTAATATCGCAGTTTTTTAATTAAAAAATAAAAAAAGAAAAAAAGTAAAATATGGAGTCTTGTAAAATCTAAATCTCGAACAGATTATTCTACAACTTTGCTAATATTAAAAGGGAATATTAAATTGATAACATCTTATTACATTGTCAAATATATTGGTTACTTCGGTAAACACTACTTTGCATTAGTGAATATTCAATGAATACTTGAGGGTGGATACGATCGCAAGATTCTATAAATTGCCTGCCGAGTACATTTCACAACTAACATGCAAACTTGGAAAACTTGCAGTGCCTCCAGCCAAACCCATCATCCAAGACGGCAATACGATGAAGGTGATTTCCAAAATCGAGCAACGCTACAATGAGGGTAGCGACGTTAAGTTAATCTGCAAAGTACGCGGAGGTAAGCCTGCCCCAAGGCTCACGTGGTACCTGGAGAACACCGTAATAGACGACTCCTATGAATACAAGAGCGACTTGAACGTGACTCTCAACCACTTATCGTATCCAAAAATTGGTCGGCAACATTTGCAAGCGCGACTGGTCTGCCAAGCCAGCAATACGAATTTAGTGCCGCCTCAAACGGAGCTTTTGATTCTGGATGTGAATCGTAAGTAGCATTTTATTTCGTAGCATCCGGCTTTCAGATGTCTCTTGCCAAGATTAATTCTCGCTTCGCAAAATGCACGCTCGCTTGCATCTTTTAAATTCTTTCACATAGCTGTCTCTTATTCTGCGTTCTTTTGTTGATAAAATGCTGTTTTGTGCTATACTTCTGCTGTCAAATTTTCAAGATTCCTCTCCCTTAAAATGCATTCATTCATTTATGTCAAGATTCCGCAATACAACATATTCTTATTTAACCACATAATAAATAAAATAATGATCTGATGGTGTAACAAATGATTTAGAATCGTATTGAATTTATGGTTCGAATTGTTTGAATTAAATAAAAACAATGTCATTTATATAGATTAAAACTTTTTAAATTTAATGGCATTGGTTTTATTTGTTAAGAGCTATATTATATAAAGTATATCTATTGAATTCACCTTTTTGTTACAAAATTATTTCGTATCAAGGCGCACTACAAGTGTTGCAGTTCGTTATTTGTAGTGGCTTATTGACAATCGGTATTTTTCATTTGTACGCATATCGCCAAGATAATAGCGATTTTAATTGAATCACGTAAGCTCTTTGACGTCCGGTGATTTCGAGTGGCATTTCGGTAGAGGTGGAAATTATTAGGGGAATGACGCGAGCACGGAGCGATAACACTCGGTCTGCGTGAACCACGCCACATTACCGTACACGAAATCTTGCTACCCGGACCTAGATTTCTCGCGCCTATTACCTCAGGCGGAACACCTACCGTGGGGTGCGTTCCGAACGCCTTTTCCCGCGCGAGCGCAGCGTGCCTGGGACAAGGTGGTCACGTGCTGAACCTGTTAGTCTCTACACCCAAGATAGAAGATAACAGCAACGCCTCTTGTAAGACGGATCAGAGGTTTGCGTGTCGTTGCGGAGCCTTAGATTTTGTTTCGCGCCCTCGAGCCTTGCCACTATACATTATACATTGCCGGAGACGGATATTGTGCACAAGATGGCGTGTACCTGTGTTCATCTGGGGCGAAGCAGATGAGGTCTTACACTTTTTGAATAATGACTCTCTAGTTAGGATACAGGATGAAATAATTATGAAAAATGATAAATAGTTTGATATCCACGTGGACGTGTATTTTGATACAGTAGTATTATTTCCATGATATTGATCAATTAAAAGGAAACGTAAATAAAAGCTAATTCGATTTGAAGTTGCAAAATATTTTCTCTTAAGAGAAAAAAAATCAAATTAAAATTAGTCACTTTATTTTAAAAACTCCGTTTGTAAAAGCATCATTATTGATATATATATATGGGACTGATA
Source organism: Trichopria nigra (assembly GCA_030522945.1). NCBI lineage: Eukaryota > Metazoa > Arthropoda > Insecta > Hymenoptera > Diapriidae > Trichopria > Trichopria nigra. The sequence continues at coordinate 5,299 of JAPYZR010004546.1, read as the reverse complement.
AAGGAATATTGCTGTGTTCCAATGCTCAATGAGTGAAATATATCTACAATAACTCGTTTCCAAGAATAATTTATCGGAATGTTCACAGTAGCTAAAAACATTTCTGTTGCAATATGTAAAATAATTTATATTGCGAAAATCTTGGATAAAGTGGGCAATTAAGGTTCTCTCAGTGCAAATGTAAACAGCGCTATTTCTTCTGTATAAGTACCTAAATCGTGCATATACCAATGTTTATACGCGCGCATCCCCTTCAGCTCATTGATCAGCTGCTGTCATGCCGCTGCGCTAGCTAACAAATGTATCGATAAATTCATGTACAAATGGCATTTAATGCTTCGAATTGTGAACTTACGACCGACGCTCAAAATCAATTACAAGTAACCATGAATTACAGTATATACGTACGTTACGAAGCTGGAAATGTTTTGTATGAAACGCACTTTAAATAAAAGCTTCGAAATCGTTTCAAGTATAGTCACTGACAGCGAACTTTGCAATCTACCATTGACTGATGAAGGCCTCAGTAGATTGGAGAAGTAATCGCTTTTCTATCAGCCCCGTACTCGTTTAGTTAGGTTAAAATATACCTTTGGCAATCAGCATGTCGACACGCGATGCCCAAGTCGAGCGGACGCGTATGGCGTTGCGGGTTTCCTCCGTGTGATCTGCCGTGAAAATCAGGTGGCCTTGATGGGTCGGATCACGTGCAATCGTATCAACTGCAATACTCGAGCTGCCGACAAGTATTTCTCTACCGCCGATTGTTGGCTGCCATTCAAAAAACTCCCTTAGTGTATCTGCGAGGCTTAGCAATTGTCTGGCAGTGCAAACGTAACGCACGATCATCGAAATGCGGAAAGGAATGAACTGAAACAACGTGATTAACGAATAGATGAGATACTTACCAGCGTTACACAAGGGCAAAAATGACGTTGACGTGCGTGCATGTCTAGCTTCAATAATGATATTCGTTCAACACAACTCTAGGCGCAGCTGACAAGTGATGTATTAAAGATGCATACGCTGTTAACTTGTCCTCTGCGTCTCGTCTAACATGTCAAGTAATTTCTTATCTCGTCAACATACATATATAGTCAATTTTTTTCAAGCACTTCGTCATACATGCATGTGACGATTGTCAAAGTTAATTTTGCTTCAAAATATTAAAAAGTCGAAGATGGGAAATATCTAAGTAATATTGTTCAATAATTTCGAATATATATGGGTCAAGGAAATTGATACTAATATGAGTAGCAGAAACTCTTGACAAGATCTTAAAAGCAATCTATGAAAGGCGTTCATCCTCTCATCGTTGCAACTTCAGGTAATCGATGAAGGCAGCGGTGCGCGTGTTTCAAGTCAACTGGAAAGGTTTGGCTAAAGTATTCAAGCTCTATGGTATACGGCCAAGTCGACCGCAAATTCTCCGTTCAACTAGTCAACGATCATCGGTTTTCACGAAGGACGGATATCCGCAAGCACGAAATTTTCGGACGATATACGTCCCCAGATAGAGATTGTCATGGTAGAGATGCTGGTCTCAACTTAATCAAGTAAACCAGAGGTGACGCTCAAGAGGCATCGAAAATCAATTTCAGAAAAGCTCGATCTCAATTAAGGATCACTATAATGGTGTAAATAATAATTGGTAACTTCGTGAATATGAGGTACGTAAAGTTGGAAGTACCACTTCGTCCAAATCCGAAAAAAAACTATGCCAGAATTTAGGGCTAATTTAAGGCAAATTTAGTATCACACGACGAAATTTTAGCCTCTCCAATTTTTCGAGAATAGGGGTGGTGGTACTGCTAGCGTTACGGTGAAGCTATAGTAGTATATAAACTGCACTATGAACAAATCGTTGTATCGACTTAAAACCTCCACGAGAATTGCAGGCTAATTTTTGGCTCTTCGAATATATAGCGAATAATCAATTAGCCTATAATTCTGGTTATGGGACTATTTGGATACAATGATTCCGATTTTGCCGAAGTGGTACTTCTACTTTTGCAAACCTGTGAATATGATTGAGAAATTTTTCCGGACACCGTATTTCGAGTTGTCCTTGAAGTCTACACGTTCTCGATTGAAATTATTAAAAGCGACACAATATAATGAAACACATTAGATACACTGATTGATATATAAGAGAAATTTGTCAATAAAAAAATATGAATGAAGACATTAATTCTTTAAATTAAAACTAATGTCCATAATAAAAAGTATTCATTGTTGATCATAGTAGTAATAATGTGCCTGTGAATAAAATTTGATAATTTAGTAAATTCCATCTTCCGACAAAAGATAAAAGAAATCCAGTAGCATCCATCATACTGGAGGATTATATGATGACCATACTGCGTGACAAATAGAGGCAATAAGCACTTCTCTTGACTTGCAAGGAAATGTCTGCGTGTGCGTTCAAGTGTGTGCAACCTCAGCGTTACCGACTGCAATCGAACAACCTCGTGTCAGCACGGACTAAATATTAAATAATTAAGATTTATCGCTTTGTCGTGTCGACACGGTTTCAAAGGTACTTTTACTCATCGCGCACGAAAAAGTACTCGTGTTTCGGTGTTGGTACTAATAAAGGTGAGCGGAGCTTATTCCTTCCCCGCTAAAATATATCGCCAAAGCGCGGAGAGCAAAATGAGTTCGAAAAAAATTCAGGAGACTCAAGCCGTAATGGCATTAAAACCCCGAGTTGAAAATATGGCAAAACTTTTTAATTAGTTTAATAAATTTTACTTTATCGTGTTGGATTAAATCAGGATAATTGATGTATACAGCGCGTTGTCAATTTAAAAATTACTATGTGCACGAAATGTCGTTTTGAATTCACTAATTATTTCACTCCTAGAATCATAAAAATAAGTTTCGAATAATTTTCACCCCTAAAAGTTCAAGAATTAATCTCTTATTTCCTTTTTTTAGTATAACTTTGTATTATAAATATATACGCTATATATGTCTGTACTTTATAAATGATTTAGAGAAAATAGAGAAAAATTAATAAATTAGCAAATTGCTTAATGACGTTAGTAATCATTGAGAATATTAATTCAAAATTATAATTTTGGAAGTTACATTAAAAACATAAAAAATATGCGGCAATGACCGTATAGACTTGGATTGCGGTCTAAGTACGCTTTAAATACAAAAAAATTATATATACGCAGTAAGGCTATGCAAGCGTTTCAATCTGCAAAAAAAAGAAGAAATATGGCTTGTATGATAATGTGACTTTTCTCGAATAGATACGTCCCTTTTATATTCGTAAGATCAGAATGATATGAATATAAAAGAACACACAAAAAATTATACTATACTTTTCTTCTATCGCAGAATCATCCATGGGTATATTATATAAGCTTCACAGTTTTTTGCCAAAATTATTTTCTTGTTTCCAACCGAAAGATCATTATTTTACATAATTTTATTTTATAACATATTTATGATCAGTTTTCTACAAATCTTTTACGGATTTATAAAACTCTATTGACATGCTGCATAAAATTGTGCCTATGTTATATTTTGTTTTCATCGAGTCATTTAACACTAATTGATGTAGAATAAAAATAATTGAAATTAGCATCACACGAATTAAGCTCCCCTCACAGAAAAAAATATGTTCGGTGTCCGAAATGACACCCAATTAGGTGTAAACCCCAATTTTTTTTAGTGTTTACACCGATTTGGGTGTCATATCGGACCCCGAACAATATTTTTTGGTGTACATTTCCGTAAGGGTCATTACTTTGAATTTCTCATTGATGATAAATATAATTTTCATAGGATTTCTTTTTTATCAGTGAAACCTTGTCCTCTTAATTTTTTCAGTTAAGCCGCTGGTGGTGCAGATTTTGACGAAGGAATCGCGTGTCCAAGCTGACAAGAAGTACGATGTCGAGTGCCGCACTTCCGGATCCCGACCTGAAGCTGTAATTACCTGGTGGAAAGAGAACAGGCAGATAACGAACATGTCGAAAACCGTGAGTAATACGAATTTGATTAAATGTACTTTATTCGCCTTTCCCAGATGTCACATGTACGTCCATTGTATGTCCGGACCAAGTACAAAGGACGTCCATTACATACGGATAATGGTTTTACAATGGACATACATTATAGTCCAATGGACGTATAATGGACGTAATCATAAATACGTTTTCTAATTGATTAAAACTGGACGTACATTGGACGTTCATTACTCGTACATATTTGTACATTCGGTGCTAATTGAGTTTGCATCGTTTCGACGGACTGTTTACGTTTTTCCGCCACTACCGTCGCTACCATCCATATCCCAAAGTACCGTTAATCAACCCCCCCCCCCCCCCCCCCCAAACTTCCATCGGAATTGTTGGCAGATCGATTTTATCCCTTTAATGTACTTGACAGATTGATCCTCTCGGGGATTGTTCTTCCGTCAAAGAGAAGCTGATGTGGCCCGCACAACCCATTCCTAGATATTTTTACCAATCGCAATCAATCAATCCTAGGTTCAGCAGACAAACGCTCTGCAGTTTTTGCGATTTTCACTACGCGAAACCGCGACAGTCTCTCCGACGATTCCCACTTGCCGCCCTCTCGTACTCTCTTCGTAGAGATATCGTTTCCTGTTCTATTCACAATACAGAACCGCACTCAACTCAAGTATCTAGATTGAATTGCTTTAATCTCCAGAGATTCATTGTCTCGATATTCGCGATTAATGCTTCGTCGTATTGTTTGCTGGAATGCACGCCATCAAAATTTAACTTTTGAGATTTTAATTACGAGAAAGTCTGGAAAGGCTTTCTCTTTGAATGACAATTATTAAAAGTGGGACTTCGTGGTAAACGATAATGTAATCCATTTATGTTCCGAACAATTTTTTATCTCAAATGTTGTTACATTAGAACATCTAAAATTTACACGGTGTAAGTCAAATAGAATAAAAAGTCGAAAATAGACTGGTTTATTTTTTTTTACAAATAGGTGCCTTTAGGTTCACTTACTTTTCTCATTTTTGATAAGTACCCTCGTCCCCGTGAAAAGTAACTCAACGACCTATTAGGCAAAATTCATGCCTCGGGGAGTAACACCTCGAAACAAGCGATCAGCTATGACGCTTTAAAGTTTTACGTTGAATAGTTTGCGACGTTGCGAATGTACGAACATGAAAGTTGAGAAGGAAAGAAGGTTCTTTTTAAAAGAGAACGCTTTACGCAATTTGCCTTATCAGATAATTAACACCGAGTAACGGCTTAGTTTAAGAACATTTCTGGACGGAGTAATGACTTGGGTTCTA
>JAPYZR010004545.1:0-12113 GCA_030522945.1 Trichopria nigra | reverse complement strand
GCTTTGCGTTCATGAATTTAACTCGTTCTGCCGCTATGGCTTTGTGTTGACACACAAAGCGGATGCAGGTTTCGGATGGAACCCTGCATATGTAACACTTTATTTATTTTTTATTTCATTTATTTTATAAATATAAGTCATTATACAATAAATACAAATGTGTAATGCAAAAACGAAGGGATAAAATATAGAAAAACAGAATAAAAATAAAAGAAATGTGTATTATTTTTTAATTACTCTGAATTAAAATATTTCGTTTTTATGTACTTTCTTAGTAAGGACTATAACTTTTGGGTCTGCAAATAAATAAATAAATAAATTTTCTTAATTATTATTTTTTCTTTTTTGTATTATTAATATAAAAATTAACCAATTAAACTAATTAAAATAATGTTTTATTATTAAATGTCAACAATCTTAAATCACCGAGAAAAAGTAGATATTATTAAGTGTTAATAAATAAAAATTAAAAATATTTAAATATGTAACATCAAACAAAAATTTCAATTACATTGAAAAATATGTAAAGTTTAAACCCTGCAAACATTGAAGGTAACAGTACATTATTGCTATTTGTTACGTAAATGTTACATAGTTGTTACATAATAAAATACGATTATATAGTTATAATTATAATTATAGTTATATTATAATTACACAATTATCATATAGTTGTTACATAAAATACAATTAATTAGTACCAATTTTAAAGTTTAATTCACGTCAATATTATTCTTTATTTTTTGTATATTTTGTATGTTTAATTTTTCATGACGTTTAAAGCAGTAAAAACTAATGACGTTGATTATATTAGTGTTTTAAAAATATTTTATTTCTAGTATTTAAACATTTTTTAAATTATTTATTTATATATAAAATATAATTTATTCCATATTCTTTATCAAAATGCAGTATAAAGAGTTTGTTTACGTCAGTCTTGTTATATTCCGTTGTGTCTAGTATATTTTCATGCCCATAATTTCTGGTTGTGGTATCTTGTATTCATTCAATGCCATTACAATTTTTTGTAATTTATTTTATGTTTTACGTCATATATTTATGATATTTTTGTTATTTAAACATTTTGTTTTTATTTCTGTTCGTTATTTTTTGTTGTTTTATTTTTTCTTGTTCTTTTTTATAATTTTAAAATTTTGGTTGTCTTATTTGCTTTATTTTTTGTTTGTTATTGTTTTTTTGTTGTTGTTGTTGCTGAAGTTCGAAACGTTGAAGTCCAACGAAAATTATCAACCTTTCAAGAATATCTTTGTTTATTCGAAGTTTTATTCTTTGAGCACAAGGAATGTAAAAAAAATAAACAAGGTAAATAATTTTTTTGACAATTTTGAGAAAGAAATTAATGAAATACCATTTTATTTATATTATTCAATTGTTTCCTTGTAATGTTACTGTTATCAAGTTGTAGTAATTTTTTTTTTTCTTTGTTCGTTCTTTCTACATCGTCATATGGACATTTTAGTTTTAATTTGTTACATGTTTTATAATATCGTTACTACTATATATTATATAATATTTGTAATTGTTAATCGTAAATAAATTTTACGATAACAAACACTAGTGTGAAAATAATTGTTTATAATGTGTATTACTCAAATTTATCACAAGTCACAACAAAAATCTTGTACTCTGGAGTAAAGTTACGATAATTATACTCAAATTATTTTTTTATACGCCAATACACTTTTTATCATCGCAACTCACAAGAGAAAGTCACAATTGCGCAGCAAAAGGTCACCATCATCATAGCGTTTTGTTTTTTTCAGTTTTCGAGGCCTAAACTTAAATTCACTCATTCAATCTTTCTTGTCGTCAGCAGGTGAAATAAGTTTGTCGTCCGTGACGAACGATTGACATTATTTTAAACATAAATTATGTTTGAAGAAACAGAAATGTTATTGTTGAAATGAGAAAAAAAAGACATGATGTTATATATGAATTGCATGATTTGTATGAATTGTATAATTTTTTACGATTGTGTTATTTTATTATTCGATCTTTATGATATATTATTGAGGAATGATCGGCAAGTAAAATTCTGCTTGCGATTTGTGTCATATTTAAAATTTTATCGTTATTATGCGTGACTTGCCACGATTGTTTCCGCATTATTGAAATTCAATAATTCATTTTTCAAGACTTTAGTGCGTAAAAGTGTTAGTGCTTAATATATATTTTATTTAAAACTTGACCTTTAATATTTTATTAAGTTTTTTCAATTAAATTATCCTAACTAACAAGTAATATTTTAATTATTTTTTATTATTGTTTTTATTATTGTTTTTACTATTTTTTTTTTATTTTGTTATTATTATTTTACTCTGTACTTTACAATTTTTTGTTGTTTATTTTTTTACGTTTTTTTCAATTTTGTCCTCGATTTTTACGCCTTTCATCGTTTGATCGGAATATTCTACATGGAATGTAGACTACAGAGGGAATAAAGTTGTTTTTTTTCATTCAAGTCTCGACTTCTTCCTGCTTTCTTATATATTTGCAGACTTTTTCTAAACACGAATGACAAATCCTGTTAAAATTTCTATGAGTAACGTTACGATTAGAAACCAATTACAATCACACGGCAATACAAAAAGAATTTAAAAAAAAATCAAAATAAATTTCGCGTGATAACTGCACAACAAAGAGTATATCGCGGATTTTCTATACGGATAACCTCGCGCGATGCTTTATTGTTATATATATACAATATGCTATATGTGCTCCTAAGTAGTACGCGTGCATAGTGTAATACATAAAAGTGTGTACAGCTCCAGGCGCGATGACTTTCATTCCATAAATGTTCGAAAATTTACGACCACGCTTTTTTCCCTTCAGGAAAATGTTTATTTATAAAAACTCACATTTCGGAAAATTTAAAGTGAAATCTTGAATTATATATATAGTTGGATTAGTTTGTATATATGATGATCGGGATTTTAAATGAACCATTGTTGAATATACATTGTTTATTTACTTTTTATTGTTTGCGCATGTCGTTTACATTGATAATACATGTACGTGTGTACACCGCAGTAATGCCGAATATCATAATGTAAACAACAATTATTGATACTTATTCCTCATGCGTTATTTTTATCATTTTTTCCGCGACTTAAGAAATTATTAATGAAAGGCAAAATTCACCAAGTATCCGTAAATGATTTGTTGTTATTCCATATGCGATATTCATAAATCACTTACACGAATATCATAAGACCATTTTTTTCAACGCTCCTCCGATAATATAATGAGAAGGATCGTTCTCGTCCAAGGATAGAATTTACTGTCGCAATTTTTCAATCTGTTTTGTTTTCATTTTACCGTCAAACATTTTACCGTTAAAAAGAAAACAAATAAATCTTTGATACAGTTCTAGGTTTTAGTAAGTATATACATATAAAAAAAAAAAATGAATTGCCAGCAAGAATAATTCAATAACAAAAAATGTTGAACCGACAGATGGCGCTGTGCTCGAGTTATTTACAAAATTCTCGATTACGACGCGATAGCCCCGGGGTTCAGCCATTAAAATAATAAAATTATGAGAATGTATAGATGATGAAATGACAGAAATAATGCAAAATTAAACAATAAAAAAAAATGAGAAATGTATAGTCGATAGTTCGAAGCAAGAATGCGACGAGTTTCTAGTTATGACACTTTATACGATTTGTCCTTGAATACGATGAAGAGAGATCAGCTATACAGTATAGAGATTCAAACAAAACACACGAATGTTTAGAAATATCATTTCATTCACGCACTGCAAACGCATAATACATATATATATATATATATATATTTTTCGACGTGCGTTCCATAACATTTTTTTTTAAACATTTAAAAAAAAAAAAAACACTCGTTCATGTGTGAGCGTAGAGGCACGATTACAAGCATCGTTATTATCGAGTTACGAACAAACACCTTTCTCTCCCACCATTCTCAACGTCTCGTAAACAATACCGAAAGTACCAACAGCAGCAAGAGATCAGTCACAAAGACTTTGGCCTTTCAATTAATGCGACTTATACACGCACACGCACACACACGGTAAAATAAAGCAGCAGCACGCGCGTCTTTGCCTATTCGTAACCTCACGACAAATGACATTTCCGCATTCGACTTTTTTTTCTACTAAAGGTGATGCATGCATATATACATATATATGAACAGGAGTTTTGTTCGTAATGTTTATTGGCAAAAATGAAAAAGATCATCAGTTAAGGTGTCCGTCTATAGGTGATAACTCCATATATAAGGGCTATGAGAGCATCTTTAGGTGTGTAAGTGCAAAATTTTTGTCAACAAGAAAACATTTTCGTTTTAACATCAACGGTATATGGAAAATATGTCTGATGGCAAATATGTATATATATGTATGTATGTATATAATATTATGTATATGTGTGTATATATATATATATGTATGTATGTATATAATATTATGTATATGTGTGTATATATATATATATGCACACTTAAATATTACAAGAATTATATATATATAATATTAAGAAGTATATATATTATATATAAAAAAGAACAATAGTTACCTTATCAAACCATCCGTCAAATGTACGGTTTTTTATACACGAAATCATACGCCGTCATCATTTCTAACAATAAATGATAAAATATGAACGAAATGACTGCTACCAATTAAGAATGTACACAAAATTCGTCGTTCGGTGAAACTATAAAGAAATCTTATCTGCCCCCGAACAAATGTTTTCTCAGTGGCAGGACATTGTCGTTAGAATTTTATTTTTTTTATTTATTTTTTTTTTTTATTTATTTTTTTTTTTTTTTGTCAAACATCGTTTTCCGCTTGCAAAGTACCCATTGATAGAAAAATGAATAGTTTTTCACAGATAGACTGATATTATGTATATATACATAGTTATGTATAGTTTGCTTTTCTTTGTATGCGCGTGTGTGTGTGTTTGTCGATGATATCATTTGTTTTGACTGCATGATGATATGTGTAGGTGATGGATTTTTAAGGTTATCGAAGTTGTTCGATTGCCTTTATTTCTTCGCATAATTTCCGTGCAAGGTGGAATCTGTATTATGAACTGTGCGGGAAATGAAATGTTCGAACGAGTTTCGTAATACAATAATTTATTAATGTGTACAAACATGATTAGATGTACAATGATAATGAAATTTTACATATTTTTTTATAGAAGATTTTAATTGGAGATTTCGAATCAATATAGTGCTCAGTTCTAAATATAAAAATGTATAACAAATACACACACACACACACACACACACACACACACACACACATGTATATTTTAATTACCTACTTTTATATTAATTTATTTTCTCTCCTCTACTCTATTTTATTTAATTTTTTTCTTTTATTATTATTTTTCAATATTAACGTTTCTTTAAATTTTAATTAAATTAAAATTAACATTAATTAAAATTAAAATTTAAGTTAAAGAACAACAAAAAAGAAAAAAAAAAGAAAAACAAAAAAATTTAATTGTTTTATTTAATCAAAAGAAATTAAGAGTATCGTTTTCTCGTACTTACACTGATAGCGTTGGTGATGAGGAAAAACTTCAAATTAAGGGAAGGAGCCGCCATATGGCTTGTCGCGAAGTATTAAAATAAGGGGAGGTATACTGGTGTACATTCGACTTTAGCGCGAAAGCGAATATCGCGGCTCGACCAATCAGAATCGCTGCCGCAACAGAATGTATAAACATTGTTACAGGGAAGCACTATTAATAAATCAGTGCTTATACAAGTTCCTGGTGGTGGAACATGTTGAAAGTGAATCACGATTAAAACTCTGATAGCGAGAATGATATAATAATAGTATTGTAAAAATTAAAAAACGAAGGAAAACTTTTGTAAAAATAACAAATAATGTGGCTTGAAAAATTGTTAATGTTCTGAAGAATATCAATGGAATAACAGATATTGTATATATGTATTACAGTACAAGAAATTAAATTTGTTTCGATAGTGAAGCGTGCATTTCGACAAAGGTATGCTACACCCACTCTCTCTCTCTCTTTCTCACTCGATTATTAGGGGGGAACATATCTCCATAAACGACATGAAATTTTAAAATGCGCAGGCACGCACATACGTTATTTTATCATATTTAACCAAAAGCATGACGAATTCAGTGTCATGTTTGTATGTCTTAATGATTGTATAAGGCTTTCGGCACTTTGCAATTGTAATATAAAAAAAAAATCGCTTTTATTTTTCAATTGTCACGGAAAGTAAGATCCAAAAATCTAAAAACATTTAAGGTAAAGAACCAGAATACACCTTTATTGAAAACGAAAAGCTGTCAAGGGTATATAGTGAAATTCTGGTATAACATTTATATTTAAAATTTTTAGAAATCAGTTATTCGCAACTCTACAATTGTAGCCCCTGTCAAATTTAATAATTTTTAATCTTATATAGTAATGTCCAATTCTATAATCCATATTTTCCCCGGTTCTTATCAGCACTCCAAGATCCTAGTAAATGTCATTCCAAACAAACCAGTAACTTTTGATAAAGAATGGGGGGAGAAAGAGGGAAATGTATATATATAATTTATAATAGAACTTGGTCATTCCCTCTTATTAATGTGGTCTAAAAGGACAAAGGTAATAAATATTTTGTTCTTGATTTTGGTAACCTTTTAATCGTGTCTCTCCATCTCTCCCTCTCTTTTAACTTCAAATATCTAAACATTATTATATAAGCAATGTACACGATGCGATTGAAATGTCATATTGTGCATTTTTTTTTCTTTTTTCTCTTCTTTAACTTGGCAATTATAATATTAATTTAGGTTTAAGTTAATTTAATGTTCACTATATACATTTACAATTTGTACAGTCACCCTTTGGGTTCGTCCCAGGGTTCACAAATAAATGTATTAATCTATTAATCTCTCACACTTACTTTATCTAATCTTTCAGTCCCTCGTAAAGAAAATTCGTATAAATAATATCTATCGCGTCATATATACAAAAGATACAAAAAAAAAAAAAAAGATACAAAAAAAGATACAAATAAAAGATACAAAAAAAGAAAAGTATATAGCAAAATTGTAAATGCGCAATATGGATGGGCAGAGAGATAGGTAGGGGACCGACCAACCGCAACGTGCAATTTTCATCGCGCAGGAGTGGAGGGGGATGAGAGTGTCGAAGACCGTAAGCTCTGATTGGTCGAAAGATTTTAACCCCTCCAACGTCCCTGCACATTGCGACTATGTCTTCATTTTTCTATTTATATGTCGCATTTCAACACCATGGGAATTTTTTCACTTTCCACTTTAAGTTTATATTATGCGTAACAATTCTTGTAGGGAAGATTCGTGTAAACAAAATACCATAAAAACATATTACATCGACGTAAAAATGTATTTCTTCTGTTTGTTTTCTAATCGAAGGGTAATTCGAATCATTATATATCGTCTAGAAGGTCTGTGTGCACATTTTAAAATATCTCGCCGTATAGAGGGCGGGAAAGTGCGATAAACTGAAAATAATGCGACGGAGAAAAACCGGTTTATAAGGGGCTGACATTTGTCGAGCTCGGGGGATGGTTTAATGCCTTTGAGAGGGAGTCTGACGTTACTCGTCCGAATGACTCACCATTGCGCCGAGATGCCGTTTGCCCGCTCTTTGCATCCGAGCAGGCGATCGATACAATTTTTCTGATTTCCATATGCGCCGAAGAAACGCATTGCGTGTCGCCAGAGCGTCGTTGGTTCGTCATCAGCTCGTACTTATCATTTTCGAGCAAAAAAAAAAAAAAAATGAATACCGCACGCACATCAATTGGTTAATAAAGCAGATACCCGAGACTTGGGTTTGTATTAAGCGATGGGTATGTTCAGACTTTTTTTTTTTTTTTTTAAAGGATTGTGTTTCTTAAAAATGTCTCATTTAACGAATTTTTCTAACGTATTTGACCATAATAGTAGTAGTTTTTGGCGCGAGAAATAGTATAAGCACACTTTTCCACGATTTAAATAGCATTTTTTACGACTAGGGCCCAAAATAGTACTTTTCAGGAATAATCGAGTTGCGAAATATTCCACGAGTTTTGCAATAATTCTCGTCAGTAGCAATCGATTTAGATGGATGAAAATGTATTTTTCTCACTGTTGCTGGTAAAAGAAGTACTTTCCGCCCGACTCGATAATGCTGAAAAAAAAAAATGAATTCGAGTGGACGCGTAACAATAACGGTTTATTATTTCATTTGTATATCGTTTTCACCGGCAAAGGATTTGAATGATTTGCATGCAGGGAATGACGCGTTTTTAAAGGGAAAGTGGGACAGCATGCACGTTCTGGATTGCTAAGTTCGTATAGATCGACAAGGAAGCGGCGATTATAGGGTGACAAATATGCATTATGTCTGTTGCTTTGTGTACAATTTCTTTTCACCAGATTAAACTGCAATAATGGCCAGATTGGCTTAAATTCGGCCCATGGGATTTTGGACAAAGAAACTGACTGTAAATACTACAATAAGGGGATTAAAGATGGTGAAAGTAAATGTAATCTGATTAAAAGTGATCGAGAAATTGCACATTTTTTAATAACGTAATATGATGCCTATAACAAAGTTGATATTTTATTTTCAAACAATATTAAGATAAGATAAAGTTACTTTTTCTTCGTGCGAAGTAAAAATTTTTAAAATCATTGAAAAACTATAGTGCAAAATCGTCAAACAGTATTATTGACAGCCATTAAATGAGTATGTGAAAAGCACATTGATAATTGTTGAATAAAATATTGACAACTGTGAAAAAAACGCCAACTATTAAGAAAGTATTAAAAGAAGTATTGACAACTATGGAAAAAAAAAGATCAACGACAAGAAAAGCGAATTGACAACATAGAAATAGTACTTTTCGGGCCTAGGCCGCAAAGTTGGAATTTTACGGGCGCGCGCTCTCGGATGTGATGCAGAGTGGTGGGGAGGGAGCGAAGCATAATTGTTTTGCCATGAGAATGTTTACTTTACGGTCACGTGTATCAAAAAAAGAATTTAAAATTGTGGAAAAGGAATTGACAAGTATTAAATAAAGAAATTGACAACTGTGAAAAAAGTATTGATAACTATGAAAAAAGTATTGACACCTATGATAGAAGAAAAAATGTGCCAACTATTAAAAAACTATATAAAATAAAGTATTGCCAACTAAAGAAAAAGTATTGTCCGCTATTGAATAGGTATTGAAAACTATTGAAAAACCGTTGTAAATATTACTACTAAATTATTGGAAAAAGTGTCGATAATGGTGAAAAAGTATTTACAACTATAAAAAAAAGTATTGACAACTATTGAAAAAGTGTCGATAATGGTGAAATAGTATTGACAACTATAAAAAAAAGTATTGACAACTATTGAAAAAGTATTGACAAATACGGAGAAATATGTCAACTATTCGAAACTATAGAAAAAGGTATTGATAACTATTGAAAAACCATTGTAAATATTATAATAAATTATTGGAAGAAGTATTGAAAAAGTATTGACAACTATTGCAAATATTATACTGTAAATTATTTGCAAAAAATCGACATCTGTGAAAAAAAAATGCCAACTATTAAAAAACTGCAGAAAAAAGTATTGATGACTATGAAATAGTATTGACACCAATTACAAAATGAGCATTGTCAATTATTAGAAAACTATTGTCAAATTAGTTTATTACAGTTTCTGAATAGTTGGTTGGTATAGTCGAGAAAATGTATATTTTCGTTATCTTTCCAAGAGAAAGTCGCCGTTGAAAAACGGTTTTGATAAAAAGTGATAAAATAACCTAATATTCCTAAATATCGATGATGAAAATCGTCGTCAAATATTGAAAAATGGTATTTTCAATAGTGAAGAAAATAACTCGTCAATATTATATGTATATTAACAATAGTTTTTAAGTATTACATAAACATTAATGGATTGATAGGTAAAGTGTACTTGACGAAGCATTGTAACCCCATTGGACACCACACCGTGGACAGTGAGTAGAATAGGATAAACAATTCAAATACCTGCAGGTGGCATCAGAGGAGTAGAGATGGGGTTGAGCATTTCGAATATCTAGGTTAATTAGTGTCAGTTTGACCAAAGTCCAGTGGAATTCATTCCTGCGTTAGCAATTGAATGATTCATAAAGCAAAGCAAAGTTATTGCTTTTGCAAATGTCAACAAAGTATGGTCAATTAAGTTTTCGATATGTATTCGAATAAGTTCTGTATTTTATCTTGTATAAAATTTCGCATAACGCAATACATTAAAAAAAAAATATAAAACTGACAATAAAATAAATCCAGGTTTTTGCAAACATACGAGTAAAGACTATTTTAAGGTTATGTCGAGAAATGACAATGAAAGATTATGGATGAAAATAAGAAAAAAAAATATATATTAAATACATCCAATGGTGAACAATAATAAGTAACTTTCTTTTTGGACCTACCACCAAACTCAAGTATATACTTGGATCGCCCTTTGCTTCAAAACAATGGCGAGGTTCTGTACGCGTATGTACGTGGGATATAATGGTAACATTTTTAGTCCAGTGTAATATATAGATGTCATCCAAATTTGAAACACGTGATTGATATTGCAGAACATCGTTAAAATCGATTACGATAGACTGCGCTAGTCAAATCAGCCGCTCGGTTTCTTCTTCAATGTCCGTAATAACTACTTTTTGCTTTAATAAAAAAATGGTATCGTTTAGACTCTCGTTTTTTCCATATATACGACTGATGGAGGGCTCGCAGGGCTGCCAAGCGCACCTAGAAACGTTAAGGTGAACAATGAAACTGCACACATCGTTGCGGTTGGTTGTTTCTTTTGCACAATAGTGGCGCGTAGTCAGGGAGCGGTGGGCCAAGTTTAGTTCGACGCTTGCTTGGTCGCGGCAAGCAGCAGAACATTTTATTTATTTCATTATATAACCACAGTAGCTGCACGTATATAGTGATTACGCGTTTCGTGCCAGCCAAGACGACGAAACGAGCGACGTCTTTTACTTGCGTAAGAAAACCGCGACGAAAAGGAAAATGAAAAAGACACTGCACATAAGGGTCAGAAAAAAGTTATTAAATTTTCTTGGCTTCCTTCAATAATATTTGATAAGACGGTATCAAATTCCAGTTTTACCTAGCTCATTGTAGTAATTCATTATAATCTTATTATAACTTGCTTCATTTATTAAATAAAATTATTGAAACTAAAATTAATGCGAAATATTAGTTTCGATTATTCGAACAAAAAACGAATAAAAAAACAATTTTTTGACAGTGGGTCTCAATTTAACTGGGGGAAATTTAGGTATTTTGTTTATGTTTTCCTTTTTTTTTTTATTTCAAAAAATGTCACGTAATCTAAAATTTCCAAACTGAACTATCAAAAAGTGAAAATTCCATCCCTTAAGAGTGAACTTCATCTTTTATTACAAAAGATTTACAAAAGAGTTACAAAAAAGTATACAAAGAGCCCGGTAAAAAATGGATTTAGATATACCTTATCCAGATATTATATTCATTTAATTAATTAGGATTAATTCTGATTGAAGTAATCGGAATTAATTTAATTAACCCTTAAGAAGAAGATAAAGTGACTCGGTCGATAACATCATTTCCTAACCTAAAATGTATTTTATGAATCTACTTCAATTTTATTCATAACATATATATTCGTAAAAATATGTAAAAGCGCCCTAAAATATAGATTTGAACTTGAAATAAATATCTCGTTTCTGTTTAATTTGAATATTTTAGGTTAGGAAATGACGTTATCGACCGAGTCGCCTCAGTTTCCCCTTAAGAGGGTTCTAAAGTAGAACAGTTACCGACTGAGCTTTGCAACAATAAAAGTATAAATAACAAATTATTGAAACTGTTTTTTTTTAATTTGGGCTCTGGAAGGGTGATTCTACATAACATATACAATCACCAAAAAAATTCCAGCAGAAATCATTCAGAATTAAATGAAAACTTTTGGAAACAAATTATTTTTCCATATCTCAATTAAAAATAATTTGTTTCCAAAAGTTCTCATTTAATTTTGAATGATTTTCGCTGCAATTTTTTT